>BQNB010008721.1:50334-89030 GCA_026074375.1 Tanacetum coccineum
GAACATGATCACGATGACCTCCGAGACAGAATATATGTTCTCGAATGATCTCGACCCAAGAACTCATATGATGTTGAATTTCACGATTTAAAATTTCATTGTCATCAACATTAATGGTTTTCTTGTTACTAACACGAGTTATTTGACTTTGTCGAGGAGTTTGAATGAAAGTTTGATAAAAACCTTTTATGGGACTGCTAATTTCCAAGTAGTCAAGTGACCACTTGTCAGAGTATGAGTAGTGACCTTTAGAAGGAATCCCCAAAATATGACCGACCTCTTCGAGAGTGTAGGAAAATGGTTTATTTTGAATGACGAAATGAACAACGAAGTGACCCTCAGAGTTATAGTTAAACTCAAGTTGACTATAGAACTCAAGAACAAAACAGGGAACGATTTTCTCATTTATTTTCAACAGATACTCGAACCCGATAGACTCAAACTTGGCATTGATGTAGTTCATATTTTCATAGTTTTGACTTACAACCCGACCCTTATGAAAGTATCGTTTTCCAAGAAGTTTAAGTGTGTTTTGAAGTGGTTGATCAAATTCATTTGATATGATTGGAATGTAGTTATGAGTGTTTTGGTGATCTAGTCCGGTGATGCGAGGCATTGTCACCTAAAATAAAAATAATTCCATGTTTTGTTAATATGAAACTATAATGTTAACAAGAATTTGTGCCTAGTGTGTGCCTATATGTAAAAAATGTGGAGTAACGTTTAACTCGACTCTAAAACAAAACCTAAGAGTTAACCCAAACGCTCTTTAGTTTAATTTGGCTCATCCAAACATGTCAAAAAATACATATGAATTATGTATCTCGAATTTTGTTTGTGAGATCATTATGCATGTAGGCAAAAATATTTTTAGGATGTATTAACAATGCATAAGAGCATTTTTTTGTGTTCCTAACGTGAGTAATTTTGAAATTATATTGGAGTTTTGTGAGAAAAACAATTTTTAACAAACACACTTCAATTATGAAAATCATATGTCTACGGGAAGCATATTAGTTATAAATTGTGTTGTTGTAGTCCTAACTACACACAAACACAAGAAAAATGAAAATCCCCAATTTTGAATTTTTGTTCAACATGAACCCTAGATACAAATTTGAAATAAAATAGATGAAATGACTTATAATTGATGATCTTTGTGATGTTAGGAATGATTATTAGTGTTGATTTGATCTTCAATTAGTGTTTTAGTGGGTGATTTTAAGGTTTGGAGGATTTTTGGGTCGTGTTTCGTCAATGGCTGAAGAGAGGGGGTGTTTGTTTTTGTGTTTTACAAAATGAGGGTGACAGACATTTTAGTCCCGACTGGTGGCGGTCCCATATCAATATGGAGGATGTCCAATTTAATCAGGGGGCCGGCCGCCTCCAGTGGAGGTGTTTTGGACTTGATTTTTGACTAAAAATTTTACTGAAGAAGTAACGTTATAATTTGCATTTCACGAATTAAAAATGCTTAAAGTACATCGGACGAAGTATTTATGTTGTTACGACACGGAGTGGAACACGGACTAGAATCGAGACAGAAGAAAAAGAGGACGATTTATGGAATGTGTTCCATCATTCCTAAACCAAGACGTAGATAGTTAAACGATTCACGTTTAAGGGGTTTAGTGAGAATGTCGAAAATATTGTCGACGGATGGCACATTTTCGATAGCGATATGTCCTTTCTGGACATTATCACGAAGAAAGTGGTGATGAATTTCGATGTGTTTAGTTTGAGAGTGTTGCGCCGGGTTTTTGCTAAGGTCAATCGTACCTTTATTGTCATACATAATTAGGACATCGTCGAGTTGAATGTCGTAGTCGATAAGTGCTTATTTCATCCATAGTGCTTGTTGACATGCCTTTTCGGCGCTTACGTATTTGGCTTCGGTAGTGGATATAGCAAGAGCAGTTGTATCTTCTTTTTTTCCTTAGAGAACCAAGGATGTTAAATAACTCCCTACGAACGTACAATACCGCTAGTGCTTTTTCTGTCCCATAATTCTCCGCATGATCAAGATTCGCATTATTACTTTGGTTTTATGTGGTCCTTTTAGGATTACCATAATCATAAGTGCGTAGTTGCCTTTACTGTATCGGAAGATACGCTTAACCGACTTCAGAATAAAAGGTTTGGGATCCTCTTGGACGCGGTGCACAAAGGCATACATAAAACATGATATCGGGCTACAGTTTTAAGTAGAGTAAACTACCTATCATGCCTCGATACTTGGTACTATCTACTGACTCACACTCTTCGTCTTTCGTGAGTTTAGTATCCGAGGACATGGGGGTTTTCATTGGTTTAGAATCTTCTAAGCCAAATTTCTTAAGCATTTCTTTAATATATTTAGATTGATTAAAGAAGATACCGTCTTCCATTTGTTTTTATTTTGTATCAAGGAAGAGTTAAGTTCATCCATCATGTCCTCTCGAACTCATCATGCATGATATTGGAAATTCAGTCACATGTTCTTGCAAGTCGAAACCTAAATATAATGTCATGTCATATATTTAAACGATGATGAGATTTGAACTTTTTCTTCTAGTTAAAAGAGAGTTTATCTTACCAATCGCATTTGTACTCATGTTTAATACGAAAACCTTTTAATTACATTACCAAGCTTTGGGTGATTGTTTAAGACATTATAAAGCTTTCTTTTAGTGTATAACACTTGATCCAGTTTTTCAAATCTAATGAATTCTAGAGGTTTGTGCGTGCTATACTCTCATTGAATAAAAACCGTTCAGGAATGCACTTTTTACATCCCTTTGGAATAACTTTAAAATCTCAAGCACATCTTAAAGCTAAAATAGTATTTATTAGACTCAAGTCTAGCAACTGGGGCATAAGTTTCATCATAATTGATGCCCTCTTTGTTGATTATAGCCTTTGAGCATACTAATCTAGCCTTATTTCGAGTAAACAACATTGGTCTCGTTCTAACTTATTTCTAAACACCCACTTAGTTCTTATGATTTTCATATTCTTAGGTTGTGGTACTAACTCCCAAACATGTTTGCAATGAATTGATTTAATTTCTTCTTTCATCCGTTAAGGCTTCATTCACATTCTTAGGTTCTATAGTTGATATAAAACAAAAGAAGTTACTTTAGTTTTGGGCTTATGACCTAAGAGTTCTTTGGTTAAGGTTTCTTAATGACATTTTCTAATGGATGGTTTCTAGATTCCTTAATATTGAATACTTCGTCAATTCCTCAAGTTTCAACCTTAATGTCATTTTCTAAGTTTTTCTTTTCGATAACCTTAGTTGCTTCTTCTCCATCTAAGTCATCATCCACCAAGGGTGATGTCTTAGAGGGTGGAGGAGTTTCATCGAATGTCACGTTGAGTGATTATTCAATTTTCATGGTATGTTTATTAATGATGATGTAGGCTTTACTATTTTGGGAGTAACCTAAAAGGACACCTTCATATGAATTTGGGTCAAAACTTAGTGAGGTAGTCTTTGGTGTTTAAAATGAAGCACTTGCTTCCAAACACCCTAAAGTAATCAATAGTAGGTTTCCTACCTCTCAAGAGTTCATAAGGTGTTTTGCCTAGGATGACTCTAATTAAGATTCGGTTGAGGATGTATGTTGAAGTATCTACGGTGTTACACCAGAACTTTTGTGGTAACGATTGTTCATTCAACATGGTTCTACTCATTTCATGTAGTATCCTATTTTTCCTTTCTACCACGCCATTTGATTGTGGAGTACGTGGAGCCGAAAAGTTATGTGTATTACCGTTGGCATTACAAAATTCTCCAAATTACACTTCATTATCAAATTCTCTACCGTGGACTGTCCTAATTGACACTATTGAACATCCTAATTGGTTTTGTATTTTCTTACTAAAGATTTCAAATTGCTCGAAAGCCTCTGTTTTATTCTTAAGAAATCTTGTCCAAGTATACCTAGAGTAGTCATCTACTATGACTAAGGTGTAGAGGTTTCCTCTATAACTTCGTATGGCGGATGGACAGAAGAGATCCATATGGAGTAGTTTTAAGCATCTAGTCATTGAGACTATATTCTCAGCTTTGTGACTAGCGTGAACTTGTTTTCTAATTTTCAAGCATCATAAAAGTGTTGATCAAACTTAAGCTTAGGTAATTTTATAACTAATTCCTTAGATGCTAACGATTGAATGAGATGCATATTAGCGTGACCTAATCTCCTATGCTACAACGTAGAGTTTTTATCAATCGTTGCAAGACAAATTTTGTATTTCGGCTTATTTCCTAATTTCATCACGTATAAGCCTTTCTTCATAATACCTCTACCTATAATCTTACCATCCTTAGTGATTTCACTATCATTTTCAGAGAAAGTTATTCTACATTTATTATCACATATTTGTCCTACACTTAGCAAGTTAAATCTTAAGTTATCTACATGTTCTACATTATCTATTTTAAGAGTCATTAGAAATCATACCTTTGCCAATGATGTTACCGTGAAGATTACTACCAAAATGGCATTACCTCCGTTGTATGCCTTGTAGGTTGAGAAGAGCTTTCGGTTACCCGTCATGTGCTTAGAGAATCCGCTATCCTTTATCCACTCATCGGGTTCCAAGTCGACTCCAAGGCATATCTATTTATATAAGACAATAACTCAAACATTTGGTCCCCAATATCTCATGGGTCCAAAGTTGTTAGTGCTAAACATCCCTTGCATTTGATGCAATTGATTGGGATGTGGAAATGGAGGACACATTTCCCATGGCATGTAACTTTGAGGTTGGAAGTTGTTCCAAGTTATGGGAAAACCATGAGGTTGGTTTTGTCGACCAACATTCCTTTTTGGTTGCGGTGTCTTAGAACGAGGATAATGATTATTGACTCTTCTAGGTGGTGGAGTTTTTGACCTAAAATTTGGTTTATAAAATCCAACTCCGGGTTTTAACGTTGGTTTATAAAATTGTTTAACCTCATTATCACTAGCAACGGGAATTTTAACATTGTTTACCATTATGTGTTTTGGTCTAGGACCCAAAATGGATTTTTGAAAAGAAACAGATTTTTCAGAATCTGGTGAACAGACAGGCGGCCCCTTGATTGCTTTGGGGGCCGTCTGGACTTTATGGGGGCCGCCCATTGTATTTGGGGGACCGCCACCAGAGGACGTTTCTTTCTGAGATTTCACAAATTTTATTTCCTTAGACTTACTAGTTGATGCTTCACATGAGTTAAACCCTAAACCTAATTTATCACCGGAGGGTTTTTGATTGCTTAACATTTCATTTAAGCAATGTGTGCTCTTTTCAAATTTAGTTAGTTTAAGAGCTTCTTCTTTAAGTTTTAATTGTCAATTTTGAGTGATTGACAACTTGTACATTCGAGATCAACTCCCTTGTTTTTCTTGATTGTAGACAATTTTAATTTTAATTCACTAAGATCATTTTCTAAACTATTTCTAATAGTTTTTAATTGTTTATTCTTAGTGATTATTTTTAAACTCATCTTGCACAGTCTATCATATTCATTTTCTAAAGTAAGATCATCTATTGATGAATTTTCATTACTAAAGTAAGAGGAATCAAAACATACCTCATTTGATGCTTGAGCCACAAGACATGGTTTGTCTTTAGCCTTTTCATCATCATATTCCACCACTATCACTCCAAGAACCTCTGACGAATGCTCTTTAGTTCTTATCTTTCGGTGGTTTTGGACATTCTCCAATAAGATGATTTGGATCACCGCATCTAAAACACTTCCTATCACTTTTGCCATTCTCATCGTCTCGGCTTCTTTGGAACGTCTTTTTTTTCATTTCGTGGTTTTTTACTGACATATACTTTTCTCTTGAAAGAACTTCTTGAAGTCTTAACCCGCCTGCGTTTTCTTCGTCCTTTTCTTCCCGGTGTCGAACCTACTCATAATTCACTAGATTCCTTTTTAGGCTTTAAAAGCCTAAGAGATTTTCTTTCTCCTTTATCTTTGACTATTTTGAAATCTTTCTTGATGATCATCTCGTGAACTTTGAGGTTCCCGATGAGTTCATCAAGTGACAGTGATGTTAAGTCTTTCGACTCTTCAATCGCCGTGAACTTTTCTCTCCATTTAGGATGTAGAGCCCTTATGAATCTTTACCTAACATTATTCTTGCTTGAGTAACCTTCATAAAGTGCTTTTTGACTAGTAGTTATAGTATTAAATTTAGCAAAAACATTATCTACAGTTTCGTCTGGGAGATGATGAATGTTCATATTGTTTGTACCAACAAAGGTCAATTTTGTTATCTTTGACTTGGTATTACCTTGATGGGTGTGTTTATCAAAGTTTTCTCTTATTTCTTTGGTGGTGTTACACATGAAAATTCCTTTCATTTTCTTTTCTGGCAATAAGCATTGTAAATAACCATTTTGGCTTCTTACTTTTCGCCAATGCACTTTTTAAGTCATCACTTTTGTTTTTCATAAAGGATAAACCTCATCTAGTTTGGTTTCTGATTTTGTTTAATAGGTGAATATCACCGTTAGTATAAACTGCCATAGATCAAGTTCTTTTTATTTTTAAAATTTTGTTGCGAATCTATTTTTACATTAAATAAAACTATCTCTTTCAAATTGTGGTTGGTCTTTGCATGAATTGCCCTTCTTGAGATTTGTCAGAATCCATAGATCGATCCAAGCTTTAAAATACAGTATATTTTAAAAATCTTGAGTGACCTCAGCTTCTGATAACAATTGTAGAAACTAGAAGGGGGTTGAATAGTTTACATGTTAATTGGCGTTTTAAAATTTTACTTCTAAAATTGTTACATCCGAGTATATGTTCAACCAATCAATGAAACTATCTACTCGAGATTTCACTATGTCAACAAGCTTCCTTCAGGCGGAGAAAACCGTTTACACGTCGCTTACGTTATTTTCCGACACTTAGACTTAATGTGAGTCCTTAATCTTAGTAGAACCTATTTACCACTTCCACAAGTACTACACAATACACAAGAGCTACCCTATAGGATTTACACACTATCGGACTTACACAACACCACAAGATAATTATATTAGATTTTTGAATCTTAAGAAGAAGAGAGGAGAAATCATAGTCTTTAACTACTTGTTTTTGGCGTAATTTACTAGATGTTCTTCCTTGCACTTGATAGAAGAATAATAGGTGTAGTGAAGATGAGATTTGATCACTTGAAACAAGATTAAACTATGCTCCTACGTGGCTTATGCCTTTCTACAAAGATTCACAGGCTGAAACGGCTTCACCTAACCATATGTACAACACTACAACATGTCAAATTGTAATTTTACATCAAATAGATCATATTGGAAGAATAGTAAAACTAAATTTACCTTAATATTTAAATGATTAGTATATACATTCTAATAGAAAATCAACAATAAATTTACACTATAAATTGCCTTTATATTTTATTGAAATTGGATAAAGCAGCAACTTATCAAGGCATCAACCATCTTTTAACGTTTGTGCATCTTGCAATCTCAACCATAACACTAACCTAAATGCGAGTTCATAACAAAATCCTTTACAAAAAATATATCAAGTAAACGTAAAGAAAAAAATACATGCATCATAACAATGAGATTAAACATCATATTTAGGATTGAAAAACACATACATGTTTGATTCGGATGATTTCGAATCATCATGAATCACTAAGATTGAACGTGAAAAAATAATTGGACTAATAACTGAAAGACGAATCTGAGATCAAACAAACCTGATTATAATTTACTTTGAGAGATAGAGGAAGAGTCTACTTACCATGAGTTGGGTTTGAAACTCAGCAACAAGTGTTAAAATCCATAACCATTGTAACATAATCAATCAAATTCTCAATACCTCCAACAGTATAATAAGGAAAAATAAGGATATATAATAATAGTAATTAGGGGTTTTAGAATCTAGACCTGATATGTTTGCGCACTTTGTGTAGGATAAATAAATTAGCTTACTTTTATAGAGTGAGGAAGTTGGTAATGAACAACGGTGCAAACACCAGGAATATCAAGACCCCTAGCAGCAACATCCGTAGCAAGAAGTACACCATGCTCACTTCCACGAAAATGGTCAATTGCCTACAATTAAATCCAATATCAACACTGCATAGACTTTAAACATATAAAAAATCTATATAATAATAACTGGATTAGTACAGTGACGATTATTCTTTATACGACAATATAATGCAATGAATTAAAGATTAATAAAAACCTTGAGGCGAGCACGTTGCTACATCTATGCATGAAGTGTCCAAGCATTGACTTCAAGAAGTTCCAAAAGAGAAGAAATATGACACAGAGCTGCAATGGATGTTCAAGATACAATAGTTCGTCTGTGTCCATGATATATAATACAAATACGCATCTTTATCCTCTTCCTTGCACCTGTAAGTTCATGTTCATGACTCATTAGTGTGTAAAACTGAGTTGAATTGTCTCAAACCAAGATAAACACCCTTTCAATAAGCAATAAGCAAATGAACGCTTTCAATAAGCAATACTAAACACCCTCTTAGTTTAAGACCCAATTTTAGTTATAAGAAGAACGGAGTCACATATTTCATACCTGATCGAGCTTCCATCGGTTGTGTATTTGGAGATCCCATATGGTGTGAATCCGGACTTGATTTAGGCTAATAACTGCAAAAAAATCTAATAATCCACAACATACAATAAAAAAACGAATACCGTTATTAGTCTTGTAATCCCCCAATCACAAAACCACAACATATTGGTTATTTTATATGTTCGTCGATAATCATAAAAACATTCAAAGCAATATATAAAAATAAAATACTCAATAATCTTGTAAAACCCCAATCAAATTCACAAACCTTGTGTTAATTGATAAGTCAACCTCAATTTGGTGAAATTAAGGTTTGTATCTGTGGTCGTTTAAAACATAAATCATGAATTTTCGAATAACACACTGGTGAAATTAAGGTTTGTGACTGTGGTTAAGGTTTATGGTTGAGATGATCTGTTTTGTTGCTAACATGAATATATTAAAAGTTAAAATCATAGAATCTGACAGGATTACCTTAAACATATTATCAAAAAACATCTCAATAGCCTGGTTTCTTGAAACATCAATACCAGAAAGGTTGTCTTTCTTAAAAAAAATGCATTAGGTTTTTGCATCTTAGTGATTCAGTTATGAGTATTGAATCTCAAGAACATAATAACTAAAAACAAAAAATATGACTTACTATGGATTAAAGTAGTCATCTAATTGGAGAATAAGAATGATTAAAGAGATGTGATATGAGGTTGTTTAGGGTTTTTGTATAATTTTGGAATGGAAGATATTGAATTCGTGATTTAGGAGAGTGATTTTGGTTTGTTATTCAAGATTGTGTTGAATTAGGGAGAAAAATCAGGGTTTTGGTTTATAGAAATGATAGGAAATTTAAAACTAGCGATGGTGTATAGATGTTAAATAGAGGGGTTGTTAAAGTATGACATTTTGTTTTTTAATTGTGTATACCATTGGTTTGCTCCAGTGGTTGAGACTCTTGTTTCGGGATGGCCAGCCAGGGTTCGAACCTTGCAAGAGGCAGTATTTTTAAAAATTACTGGAAAGCCATGGTTTGTGTGTGTCCATGTGAGCATTGAGATGGCATTTGTTATGGCAAATATGGTGATTGCGATAGTGACATAGCATGTGTGGTGACGTGTCATGACTTGTCCCATATATATAAATGATTGTGTGTGTGATGTATATAAAACTAAAATATATATATAATATATATATATATATATATATATATATATTATATATTATATATATATTTTATCTATATATTATATATTATTATATATATATATATTAAAATATATATACTATATCTTATATATAATATATTATATATATATATATTTATATTAGTTTTATATATATTTATTTATTTAAATATACATACACAACACAACGCACACACAACACCATATATATATATATTTATACACACACACTTAACTAACATATAACACACACACAACAACATATTATATATATATAATTGTATACATAAAATATATATCTATACATATTATTATAACATATTATACATATACATATATATTTATATATTATATATATGTTACATACATATACATATATATATTATATTACATTATACATATTCATATATATGTATATGTACTTTTATATTATATATACATATAGATATATATTATTATATATATATACATTATATATATCTTTATATATGTATATATGTATATAATATATATTATAATACACAGCACATATATATATATATATACTACATAAATTATATATATAATTACATATTATATACATATAATATACATATACTATACATATACATATAGACACTATATATTTTTAGTATATATATATATATATATTATATATTTATATATATATATATATTATATATATAATAGTATATATGTAATTCTCCCTTTTGAAATAAAGTTTAATGGTAGAAAACTTTATCTTTATTGAACGTTTGTATCACAATATTATTGTTGGCTGGCATAATTTATTTACGATATGATTATATTACCTATAAGGAATGTTATTGACAAATTAATGTTGTAACAGCCCGTTATGTTACGCGGTTATATGAAATTTATTCAAGAATGGGTGATATTTTTAATGTTTTACCATAAGGTTCAACTGTGCCTAAACGTTTTAACCTGTACTCGGCTGTAACTGTATTGTCACATATTAAGGTAAATATTCATTCATAATGCACACGACTAAAAAAAAAACTATTGTATGTGTTCTATTGGAAATAATATGCATAAAAAAAATAATTAAATTTGATTAAACTTGTTTACTTCTACATTAAATTTCAATTATGACCGTCATACAGTCATGGATATATTTCGTTATCTTTTTCTCAGAGTGGAATTTTTTCCTGACAGCTAAAATGAAGAATAGCGGTCCAAATATTAATTACATTTATTTTTGTATAAACTATTGTTATCAGGAAAAACAATATTAAAAAATGAGTCTCTAACGTACAAATTACACTTTTTCAAAAAACATATTATCTCTTCGATAAAATTTTGTCGAAGCTAGAACCCCATTGTTATGCACGGGTACTTGTCTAGTAAATTAAATAAACTTAGATGTAGCATGGTGCAATTTGTTCCGGTTCAACAAGTCGTGATTATTTTCTTGCGTAATGGGTTATATTTGAGTTGTTTTCCAGAACATTTATATATTATCTTCTACTCGTACTCAAATTTGAGCTGATGATTTCTGCATTAATTTTTGCCAAACGATATTTTACAGTTCAGAAATGTTAAGTATCAAAACAATTATAGTGATGGATAACTAGGAATTAACTCGAAATTGCCAGAATTCAACTAGGATCTATCGAAAAACAGAATCAAGATCGAAGGGATGAATTTATTAATCTGTTGTAACTGAATGTTAACAAGATTACAATGATTGGAAATGAGAGAAAGGGAATTACGATTACAAAGCTAAGAAGTGAAAATGACAAGCAACGACTATTTAAAAGATGTGTCTTGGTTCGTTGGCCGGGGAAAGAAAAGTAGTTAGAGGTGTTTGTTGTGTGAAAGACCGTGTACCATCGTGTTCGAGTTTTAACCCCCACACGGAACCTCACGTGTCACACAAAGCACTTCTACTCTGCACTTGACAACTCCAATCCTTTAAAAAGTTCTTGTCTTCAAGAACTTGATCAAACTCAGGGGAATTTTGCTTACCTGTTTAATATCAAATAATGCTTTAAAAGTTATTTATATTTTCCACTCCTCTCGTTTGAAGATGACAAAATGTAAAAAACTTCTACGATAAAAATAAACGTTACGTGTTATTAATCATAAATTTCCATTTCGACGTAAATTACTTAAGGTATGAGTAAACAAATCATTTCAACGTGGTTTTATTAATTGTTATCAACAAAACATAGTAAGATTGTAGAATGGAAATAAACGTTTTTACCGGTTTATTTGTATTAACGATATGAATAAACAAATCATTAAACTTAATTAGTGATCAAGAAAATAATTTTTCATCTTAATCCATCACATTTCTACAAAACTATCTTTTTACAAAATTACACAAAATAGTTTTGTTAAATAAAAATAATATTTTATTTAAAAACATAATTTTGGATTCAGATTTTCCCTCCAAAACTAAATACAACCTGGGACCGCCATCAACTGACCGTTGGGATATCCTGACTATAAATACTGCACTATTCTTAGCAGAAAAATATACCTCTTAGCATGATTTTTTCAGTCACATTTCTCTCTCTAAAAACCTTTTTTCTCTCACTAAATATCTTGATCACTAACATAGTTTAATCTTGTTTCAAGTGATCAAATCTCATCTTCTATCTTCTTCCTTTTTTTATCAAGTGCAAGAGAATAACACTCATATTCGTCAAGAAACGAAGTATTATAGACTAGTGATCTCTCCTATCTTCTTCTAAGATTCAAAACTTTATTTTGATTATCTTGTGTGATTGTGTAGGTCGGATAGTTTGTAAATCCGATAGTGTAGATCTTGTGATTGTGTAGTACTTGTGAAGTGGTAAATTTGTTCTAGCTAAGATTAGGACTCGACATTTAGCTTAGTGTCGGAAAATAACGTAAGCGACGTGTAAACGGTTTTCTCCGCCTGAAGGAAGCTTGTTGACATAGTGAAATCTCGAGTAGATAGTTTCATTGATTGGTTGAACATATACTCGGATGTAACAATTTTAGAAGTAAAATTTTAAAACGCCAATTAACATGTAAACTATTCAACCCCCTTCTAGTTTCTACAATTGTTATCAGAAGCTGAGGTCACTCAAGATTTTTAAAATATACTGTATTTTAAAGCTTGGATCGATCTATGGATTCTGACAAATATCTAGAAGGGCAATTCATGCAAAGACCACCACTATTTGAAAGTGATAGTTTTATTTATTGTAAAAATAGATTCGAAACATATGTTAAATAAAAAGATCTTGATCTTTGGCATGTTATTACTAACGGTGATTTTCAACCTATTAAACAAAATCTGGAAACCAAACTAGATGAGGTTATCCTTTTTGAAAAACAAAGTGATGATCTTAAAAAGGTGCTTGCGAAAAATAAAGAAGCCAAAATGGTAAATACAATGGCTATGCCAGAAAAGAATATGAAAGAAATTTCATTTGTAATATGGTAAAAGAAAATTTATAAAACATTGTAATCACCCATCAAGTAAGAACCAAGTCAAAGATAACAAGATTGATCCTTTTGGTACAAAACCAATATGAACAAATCGTCATTTCTGAAGACGAACTGATAGATAGTGATTTTGCTAGTTTAATTACTATTATTACTATCTAAAAGCTTCTTGACAAAGGATATATCTAGCAAGAAATTATGGTAGGAAGTTTCCTTAGGCTCTACATCCAAATGGAGAGCAAAGAGATTGACCTCCCATTTACACACCCAACGTATTTAACACTTACACCTCAACCACTGCCCTTGGGACTTTTCACCTGTCATACTTTGCAACATTTAATCCTTAACCCTTTTTTATCCCTTAAGCCTTTCAGCCCTTCTCTGCTTATTTACAACTTATTTATAAGCTGTTTTTCAAAGTTTAATTTTTTCTTGCATTCTTCATATCTTAAAGTATTTTCCAGTAATTTTCCAGAATTTTTATAATTAGTTTAATATTTTTAACATTTAATTTAGATTAAATAAGTTTTTAATTCATAATAAATAAAATAAAAGTCAAAAAAATATAATTCTTTTTTTAAAATTTCATTTTATCATTTAGGATTTATAAAAATTAAATTTTCATTTGTAGGGTTAAAATTTTAGAATTTGGGTTTTTAAAGAACGAGTTTTGATTCCCGTTATTGTTTTTAGTGTTTTAGCCTTAATTGCTTTCGTTTTTAGCTTGCTTTTACTTGTTTTTGCATTTTAATTATAGAAATAGCAAACCAAATCCAATTTGTGATATTCAAGCATTGTTCCACAAATGTTACCTCGATTTTCCATTCACGCCTCGTCGGGATACGACCCGGGAAAGTTTTTTTTGGGATTTTACTTTGGTCAAAAGTAAATATCCTTTTAAAAGCCGTACGGAATACTTGTCTCTCAGTATTATTGATATTATCCTATTATATATCTATATTATATATTCATATATTTATATATACTAAAGGATTATGATCAACGACGATTAAAGAGTCGAAATACTTGACATCACTATCTCTTGATGAACTCATTGGTAATCTCAAAGTCAATGGGATGATCATCAAGAAACATTCCGAAGTAGTCAAAGCTAAAGGAGAAAGAAAATCTCTTTCTTTAAAGGTTAAGAAGGAATCTAGTGATGAGGAGTGTTCGAATTCCGGAAGTGAAGACGAAGAAGATGCCATGGCGGTTAGAGACTTCAAGAAGTTCTTCAAGAGAAGAGGTAGATTTGTAAGACAACCACGGAACGACAAAAAGACGTTCCAAAGAAGCCGAGACGACAAGGACGGAAAAAGTGATAGAGGTGTTTTAGATGCGGTGATCCAAATCATCTTATTGGAGAATGTTCAAAACCACCGAAAGACAAGAACCAAAGAGCATTCGTCGGAGGTTCTTGGAGTGATAGGGGTGAAGAAGATGATGAAAAGGCTAAAGACGAAACATGTCTTGTGGCTCAAGCATCAAATGTGGTATGTTCCGATTCCTCTTACTTTAGCGATGAAAATTCATCAATAGATGATTCTACTTTAGATAATGAATATGATAAACTTTGCAAGATGAGTTTAAAAATAATCACTAAGAATAAACAAGTAAAAATTACTAAAAAGAAGCTTGAAAATGAACTTAGTGAATTAAAATTAAAATTGTCTACACTCGAGAAAAACAAGGGAGCTGATCTCGAATGTACAAATTGTTAATTACTTAAGATCGACAACGAAAAACTTAAAGAAGAAGCTCTTAAACTAACTAAGTTAGAAAAGAGTACACATTGCTTAAATGAAATGTTAAGCAATCAAAAACACTCCGGAGATAAATTAGGTTTAGGGTTTAACTCATGTGAAGCATCAACTAGTAAGTATTAGGAAATAAAATTTGTGAAATCTCAGAAAGAAACATCCTCTAGTGGCGGTTCCCCAAATACAATGGCAGCCCCCATAAAGTCCAAACGGCACCCAAGGTAATCAAAGGGCCGCCTGTCTGTTCACCAGAATCAGAAAAATCTGTTTCCTTTCAAAAATCCATTTTGGGTCCTAGACCAAAACACATAATGGTAAACAATGTTAAAATTCATGTTGCTAGTGATAATGAGGTTAAACAATTTTATAAACCAACGTTAAAACCAGGAGTTGGATTTTATAAACCAAATTTTAGGTTAAAAACTCCGCCACCTAGAAGAGTCAATAATCATTATCCTCGTTCTAAGACATCGCAACCAAAAAGGAATGCTGGTCAACAAAACCAACCTCATGGTTTTCTCATAACTTGGAACAACTTCCAACCTCAAAGTTACATGCCATGGGAAACATGTCCTCTATTTCTACATCCAAATCAATTGCATCAAATGCAAGGGATGTTTAGCACTAATAACTTTTGACCCATGCGATATTAGGGACCAAATGTTTGAGTTATTGTCTTATATAAATAGATATGCCTTGGAGTCGACTTGGAACCCGATGAGTGGATAAAGGATAGCGGATGCTCTAAACACATGACGGGTAACTGAAAGCTCTTCTCAACCTACAAGGCATAGAACGGAGGTAAAGTCATTTTTGGTAGTAATCTTCGCGGTAACATCATTGGCAAAGGTACGATTATAAATGACTCTCTAAATAGACACTGTAGAACATGTAGATAACTTAAGATTTAACTTGCTAAGTGTAGGACAAATATGTGATAATAAATGTAGAGTAACTTTCTCCAAACATGATAGTGAAATCACTAAGGATGGTAACGTTATAGGTAGAGGTATTAGGAAGAAAGGCTTATACGTGATGAAAATAGGAAATAAGCCAAAAGACAAAATTTGTCTTGCAACAATTGATGAAAACTCCACATTGTGGCATAGGAGATTAGGTCACGCTAATATGCATCTCATTTAATCATTAGCTTCTAAGGAATTAGTTAGAAAATTACCTAAGCTTAAGTTTGATCAACACTTTTGTGATGCTTGCAAAATTGGAAAACAAGCTCACGCTAGTCACAAAGCTAAGAATATAGTCTCAACGACTAGATGCTTAGAACTACCCCATATGGATCTCTTCGGTCCATCCTCCGTACGGAGTTACGGAGGAAACCTCTACACCATATTCATAGTAGATGACTACTCTAGGTATACTTGGAAAAGATTTCTTAAGAATAAAACCGAGGCTTTCGAGCAATTTGAAATATTTAGTAAGAAAATACAAAACTAATTAGGATGTTAAATAGTGTCAACTAGGACAGACTACGGTAGAGAATTTGATAATGAAGTGCAATTTGGAGAGTTTTGTAATTCCAATGGTATTACACATAACTTCTCGGCTCCATGCACTCCACAATCAAATGGCGTGGTAGAAAGGAAAAATAGGACACTACAAGAAATGAGTAGAACCATGTTGAATGAACCATCATTAACACAAAAGTTCTGGTGTAACGCCATAGATACTTCAACATACATCCTCAACCGAATCCTAATTAGAGCCATCCTAGGCAAAACACCTTATGAACTCTTGAGAGGTAGGAAACCTACTCTTGATTACTTTAGGGTGTTTGGAAGCAAGTGCTTCATTTTAAACACCAAAGACTACCTCACTAAGTTTGACCCAAAGTCATATAAATGTGTCTTTTAGGTTACTCCCAAAATAGTAAAGCCTACATCATCCTTAATAAACATACCATGAAAATCAAAGAATCACACAACGTGACATTCGATGAAACTCCTCCACCCTCTAGGACATCACCCTTGGTGGATGATGACTTAGATGAAGAAGAAGCAATTAAGGTTACCGAAAAGAAAAACTTAGAAAATGACATTGAGGATGAAACTTTAGAAATTGATGAAGTAGTCAATATTAAGGAATCTAGGAACCATCCATTAGAAAATGTCGTAGGAAACCTTAACCAAAGAACTCTTAGGTCACAAGCCCAAATAAAGTAACTTCTTTTGTTTTATATCAACTATAGAACCTAAGAATGTGAATGAAGCCTTAACAGATGAAAATTACATAATCTCCATGCAAGAAGAGTTAAATCAATTTGTTGCAAATGATGTTTGGGAGTTAGTACCACAACCTAAGAATATTACAATCATAGGAACTAAGTGGGTGTTTAGAAATAAATTAGACGAGAACGGTGTTGTTTCTCAAAATAAGGCTAGGTTAGTCGCTCAAGGCTATAATCAAAAAGAGGGAATCGACTATGATGAAACTTATGCCCCAGTTGCTAGACATGAGTCTATTAGAATACTATTACCTTATGCCCGTGCTTTAGATTTTAAGCTATTCCAAATGTATGTAAAAAGTGCATTCCTGAACGGTTTTATCAATGAGGAGGTATACGTGGCACAACCTCCAGGATTCATTGACTTCGAAAAACCGGATCATGTTTATAAACTAAAGAAAGCTTTATATGGTCTTAAACAAGCACCCAAAGCTTGGTATGATAGATTAAAAGCTTTTCTTATTAAACATGAGTACAAAATGGGAATGGTAGATAACACTCTTTTTACTAAGAAGAAAAGTTCAAATCTCATCATCATTCAAATATATGTCGATAACATTATATTCGGTTCGACTTGTCAAGACATGTGTGATGAATTTGCCAAAATCATGCATGACGAGTTCGAGATAAGCATGATGGGTGAACTTAACTTCTTCCTTGGATTACAAATAAAACAAATGGAAGACGGTATATTCTTTAATTAATCTAAATATATTAAAGAAATGCTTAAGAAATTTGGCTTAGAAGACTCTAAACCAATGAAAACCCCCATGTCCTCGGATACTAAACTCATGAAAGACGAAGAATGTGAGTCGGTAGATAGTACCAAGTATCAAGGTATGATAGGTAGTTTAGTCTACCTAACGTCAAGTAGGCCCGATATCATTTTTAGTGTCTGCCTTTGTGCACGCTTCTAAGAGGCTCCCAAAACCTCTCATCTTGAAGTGGTTAAGCGTATATTCCGATACATTAAAGGCACTACGCACTTAGGATTATGGTGTCCTTAGGGGACGGGCATAGAAACCGTAGTATATGCCGAATCTAATCATGCGGGAGATTATGTGGACCATTAGAGCACTAGCGGTATTTGTACGTTCGTGGGATGTTATTTAACATCTTGGTTATCGAAGAAACAAACCGCTCTTGCTATATCCACTACCGAAGCCGAATACGCAAGCGCCGGAAAGGCATGTCAACAAGCACTATAGATGAAACAAGCTCTTATCAACTACGACATTCGACTCGACGATTTCCGAATCATGTGCGACAATAAAGGCGCGATTGACCTTTAGCAAAAACCCAGTGCAACACTCTCAAACTAAACATATCAAAATTCATCACCACTTTCTTTGTGATAATGTCCAGAAAGGACATATCTCTATCGAAAAAGTGCCGTCCGTTAACAATATCATCGACATTCTCACTAAACTCCTTAAACGTGAATCGTTTAACTATCTACGTTTTGGTTTAGGAATGATGGAACACATTCCATAAATCGGCATCCTTTTCTTCTATCTTGATTCTAGTCCGTGTTCCACTCCGTGTCGTGAAAACTTAAATACTTCATCCGAAGTACTTTAAGCATTTTTAATTAGCGAAATGCAAATTAAAACGTCACTCCTTCAGTAAAATTTTTAGTCAAAAATCAAATCCAAAACACCTCCACTGGAGGCGGCCCCCATATCGTGGGCAGCCCTCGGATTAAATTGGGCGGCCCCCATTATGATATGGGACCGCTACCAGTCGGGACTAAAATGTTTGTCACCCTCATTTTGTAAAACACAAAAACAAACACCCCCTCTCTTCAGCCATTGAAGAACCACGAACCCAAAACCACAAACCTTAAAATCAACCACTAAAACACAAATTGAAGATCAAATCAACACTAATAATCATTCCTAACATCACAAAGATTATCAATTGTAAGTCATTTAATCTATTTTCTTTCAAATTTGTGTTTAGGGTTCATGTTGAACAAAAATTCAAAATTAGGGATTTTCATTTTTCTTGTATTTGTGTGCAATTAGGACTACAACAACACAATGTATAACTAATATGCTCCCTGTAGACATAGGATGCGCATAATTAAAGTGTGTTTGTCAAAAATTGTTTTTCTCACAAAACCCCAATTCTATTTTAAAATCACTCACGTTAAGAACACCATAAAAATGCTTTTATGCATTGTTAATACATCCTAAAAAAGTTTTTGCATACATGCATAATGATCTCATGAACAAAATTCGAGATACATAATTCATATGTATTTTTCGACATGTTTGGATGAGCAAAAATCAACTAAGGAGCGTTTGGGTTAATTAGGTTTTGTTTTAGAGTCAAGCTAACCATTACTCCACATTTGTTACATATAGGCACACACTAGGCAAGAGTACATAATTAACATTACGATCACACAATAATAATATCTTGAACAATATTTTGATATAGGTGACAATGCCGCGTAAAACTACTGAAGATCACCAAAACACAAAAAGCTACATAATAATAATTTCACATGAATACACCTCACCTTTAAGAGAAATGCTTATAAATCTTGAAAATCGTTGCATTCATGAGGGTCGGGTAGTCTTTCAAGACTTTGATGATTTAATCTATGTTGAGTCCATGTTTAGTCATATTGGATTTGATTGTCTTCCTAAAATCAATGAAAAAATCTGTCCTCGCTTCATTCTCGAGTTCTATAGTCAATATCGAGTCAACTACACTCTAGAGGGTCAAATGTTTATCGAGTTTGTCATCCAAAACCGATTCTTCTATTAAATAATTGAAGAATTTGGTCAAATTCTTGGTATTCCTTCCAATGGTGCTTTCTCTTTTACCGACAAGTGGTCACTTGATGACTTGCGATATAGTGTCCCTATGAGTGGTCCCTATCAAACCGATCCTCCATGCCCCGATGAAATAAAAAACTATATTCAAGAGGAATAGGAGGGTCCGGTTACTCGTGTTCGTCATGACAAGGTCATTGATGTTGAAGAATATCAAAATTTAACTCGTAAAATTGTCACTGTGATGAAATATTGGGTCGAAATAATTCAGGAAAACGTCTTTTGTTTGGGGGGTAACTAGGATCATGTCCCCGCGTGTCTTTGTCACATGCTCTATTATATTGCTAGGTCCGAGCATTACAATCTTGTATATTTTGTTGCAAAACGAATGGAGTTTGTCACTAAACAACCTCAGTTAATTCTACCATACGGTATGTTATTAACTAGATTGTTAAAGTATGTCATATCCATGAATCATGAGTTGTAAAACGATCGTTATGTCTTGTACGATGGTGTCATGTATCCTCTTACCATTCAACAAGAGCAAAAAACTCGAAAGGATTATGGCATGAGAAGAGGTCTCTCCTCAACTTCCTCTTCATCCGCCTTCGGTCAACCATCCTCCTCTCATCTCAATGATGATGATAATGATGGTAATGACGAAGGGACCTCGCGTGCAAGCACTCCTTCCCCTACTCGTTTTGTCAACTCATTGACAAATGAGGTTCCTCGATTGTTTTCTAATCCACCCAATATTGACCTAAACATGGAACAATTATATACTCGTCAAACCGAAATCCTCAACCATTAATTCCAATTGCGAGATGAGCAACGTGGTGGAATAAGGTCAATCGGGAAGGGCAGCAAGAACTTTTGGAGGAAGAAGAAGAAATGAGCAATTTGGATAATTGCTATAAGACAATATATTTATATTTACTACTTTATTATGTTTATTGGTACTTACTTTTATTATTTATGCTTAGGAACTTTAACTTATCCTATTTGGTAGGATTCTAGAAGTTAATTTAGGCAACGTAATTTGCCTTGGATGATCATTCCATTTTATCATCCTAAATTTATTTGCTTGACTTTAACACTATGTTATTTATTAATCCTATGATCCTATGAATGCTTATTCATTTCATAGTCATATGCCTATAATTGCTTCCCAAATAGTATAGCCTATAATTCTTTTAGATTTGAATACATAGGAAGTATTAGGTGATTCTTAAGAAAATAGAGTTGGCTGCAAAAGAATTTTCCTAGATAGCATGATTCTGCACAGGTTTGAAGGTCTGGAAAACTAGAAAAAAATTTCTTGTTTCCATAAAACGGCCCCCATAAATATTAGGCGGCCCCCATATATATCTAGGACCGTCAATACAATATGAGACCACCATCAGGATCATGAGAATTTTACTGTGTATCTCCTGATTTTTTGTGCAGTTGACTATCTACTCTATAACTCAGCTACTTTTCTGCATTTTGCTAAACACTTTTTGGAATCAAACTTTCAACTTCCCATGCTTTACTTCTTTAATCCACTACCTCCAAAATAAATATTCATCACCTTCACCATCTTCATCATCTTCACAATCATCTTCTTCATTTCCCTTCTACTTCCATGGCATCCACACAAGCCTCTTCCTTTAACCCCTCTAAGAAAATCAAACTAATCATTATTCCACCAAGACAAGTCTTTATAGACCTCTCTAATGAAAAAGATGACACTACCACACCTTCTCCCATAACAAAATCTTCCTCTCCATCTCCACCAAATGCACCATCAAAAACTCTATCAACCAAAGATACATCATCTACCTTTGGCACTACTTCTTCCTTATTTGAGTCAAAACCTCAATCTTTACCTCCTACCTCTAATGACACACCCTCTCCTCAACCATCCAATCCCTTTCTTGATAATATCATGGATGCACCTCCAAGACCTTCAAACCAATTCCACTCCAAACTCATCATTCCTTAGATATCACTCTCTCTTGTCACCAATCACTCCTCTTGATCACATTCTTACTCCTTCACCACCTTCACCACAACCACCACCTCAACCACCTCTTATGGGTCATCCTATTTACTTAAACACATTTGAATATCATGGGGTCAATTGTCTTTGTTGCTTTCACAACCGAAATCTTATCTTTCCTCTTATAGATGTGATGAACTTAATGTTTGCTCACATTGAGTATCTTCTTACTGTCGCCATTGCTTCACCCTCTCCACCTCATCCTTAAAACATCTTTAAACTTTCCAAATAATGTTTAACCAACTTTTTGCTCAAAGCCATAGTCTATGACTCAAGAATCATCTAGGAATTATGAAGTATTAAGACTATTAGGGTAGTAGTGTTTAATCTTAGTATATCTATGTATTGTAAGAAATTCATATTATCATGCATAATTTTACTTTACGTATGAAGTTGTTTTGTTATGCATGTATGAATTTTATCCATGATGAATGAGTGGTCTCTTATTATTATGAGGAATGTGTACGCATTATGGCTTATATGATTATTTCTTTTCTATCTCTACATAGCCATGTATATATATTTGTCGTAATCATTACTACCCATTAGAAATGTTTTCTTGCACATGTATTTCTAACTAGGTTTTGTAGCAAAATCCCATAAGCTCGATCCTTTGGTGCCCCAAACAAGGGGGAGTACACATCAAAGAGGAGTCTTAGCTTCGTCGAATTCTTTCTTTCTACATCTCGATGATTAACCTTTTTAGATTCAACAAAAAGGGGGAGAAATGGATTAAAACTCATTAATAACTTGAAATTTTTATTTTTATACAAAATGAGTTTATATTTTTTCATCATCAAAAAGGGAGAGATTATTAATACAAATAATGCTTAAAAATGTTACTTAAATTTTTGGACTCCTCTAAGTTTTGAAGATGACAAAATGTAAAAACATTCACGACAAAAATAAACGTTTACATGTTATTCATTGTAAACTTCCATTTCGACAAAAAGCACTTAAGGTATGGATAAACAAATCATTAAACTTAATTAGTGATTAAGAAAATAATTTTTCTTCTTAATCCATCACATTTCTACAAAACTATATTTTTACAAAATTACACAAAATAGTTTTGTTAAATTAAAATAATGTTTTATTTAAAAATATAATTTTGAATTCATATTTTCTCCTTAAAACTGAATACAACTCACCAGGATAAACCTTCCCCACAAAAGGACAAAAAATGGAGCGTCAGTCTAGGGGCGGCCCTTTAAGTGGCTAGGCGGCCCCTAGATATATCTGGGATCGCCGGGACCGCCACCAGCTGACGATTGGATTTTCCTGGCTATAAGTACTGCACTATTAATAGCAGAAAAACATACCTCTTATCATAATTTTTTCAGTCACCTTTCTCTCTCTAAAAACCTTTTTTCTCTCACTAAATATCTTGATCACTAACATAGTTTAATCTTGTTTCAAGTGATCAAATCTCATCTTCTATCTTCTTCCTTCCTCTAGTGTGTAAATCCGATAGTGTAGATCTTGTGATTGTGTAGTGCTTGTGAAGTGGTAGATTGGTTCTAGCTAAGATTAAGACTCGACATTTAGCTTAGTGTCAGAAAATAACGTAAGCGACGTGTAAGCGGTTTTCTCCGCCTAAAGGGAGATTGTTGAAATAGTGAAATCTCAAGTTAGATACTCGGGGAGTGGAGTAGGGCGAAGAAGAGCTTCATAGCCGAACCATTATAAATCTTGGTGTCTTGGTTTGATCGTTCTTTCTCTTATCTCTTTATATTGTTTGTGTTTCTCATTTATATTTCGTATAGATATTACAAGTAGATAGTTTCATTGATTGATTCATATTTTTTATTGATTGAATATATATTCGAATCTAATAATTCTAGAAGTAAAATTTTAAAACGCCAATTAACCTATAAACTATTGAACCCCCCTTCTTGTTTCCATAGCTTTTCGCAAACACACCTGCTACGTTCGTGACTTAAAAGGTGTTGATCTACTCAAGGGATCAAGGGGCTCAAATTTATACACTTTGTCTCTGGAAGATATGAGGCTATCCTATATCATTTGTCTCTTGTCTAAAGCCTCAAATACCAAGTCTTGGTTATGGCATCGAAGGTTGTCACATTTAAACTTTGATTTTATCATTGTACTGGCTAAACAAGGACTAGTCTGTGGGCTGCCCAAATTAAAGTTTCAAAAGGATCACTTATGTTCCGCCTGTGCTCTAGGGAAAAGCAAGAAACACACCTACAAACCCAAAGTTGAGGACTTTATTCAAGAAAATCTCTATATGCTGCATATGGACCTTTGCGGACCAATGAGGATTCAAAGTATCAATGGGCGAAAATATACATATTGGTTATTGTTGACGATTACTCTCGGTTTACTTGGATAAAATTTCTATGATCAAAGGATGAAGTTCTGATGCGTATTTTCTTTTAAAGAAATAATTTAACAAGTTTTAAATTTATAAAATCTCGTTAACCGATGTCTACACGTACTAATGGGCAGAGAACCCGGTCATGTGTAGTGTAGGATTGGTAAATCCAAGGTCGTCCCAAGAGCTAAGTTTAGATTAGTTATAATTTGAAATGTCACAGGTTTGAAAATTATTTTGAATAATTTTAAGAATTAAAGCAAGAAGTAAATGCGAAAAAGTAAATTGAGAAGACTATAGGGAGAAAAGCGTGCTAACCTAGTTACTTTATTACTAGTGTATATAACATGTTTCCTAGTACAAAGTCTAAATATCGTTTTATTAGTGTTCTAAAATTGACAGATCCAAATTGACGTTCAAGGTCTATCCTATACTTCCATGGATCCCAATTTCTCGAAAGTCTTGATGTTAAGGTATCCTGGTTGTAGCTATGAAGTACCAACCATCCAAAAGACTTGTCTATAACCTAAATAGATTATTAACTCTCTCTGAAAGAGTTCCTACGCTTTATCAAGTATTTAGGGTGATTAAGGCGGTGATTAGATCGATTCCTACACTAGGATAGATTCCAACTTATCCTAATACCTTTGTAATCCTAAGTTCAAGGGTTGCTTAATAAAAGGACTAACCGGATCTAAACTACCTTTCAATTTTGCTAAAATACAAGGATCTGTGACAAGCTATAAGGATATCTAATAAGACGATAATTAAACAGAAAACATTAATCAATACATTAGTAATTACATAACTAGGCCAGCACTAAAAGTGCTTAGCCACTCATGGTAACATAACAGTAAGCAATAATGGAGGGATTCATTTATCGAAAGTGCATAATTCTTATAGGATTCATTTATGAATGATTAAATATAAAAGTAAGTAAAGTGATTTCTCCTTTGGACTTCAGATGGATCTCTTCGACCTTTGGAAGCTTGGTTCGCCCCTTGATGCTGTGGAAGAAGGGTTCATAATGAATATGCAGAATGAGGGCTCTATTTATACTTTTCGAACTTGTTATGGTATAACCTTTATGTGTGGTTACTCTGTAATCATGTTGATGTAGGCTTCCTTATCTTTGGCAAAATTGATGTTACGGCGTAACTTCAGCGCTATGTTACGCCGTCATGCTGACTCGGATGACTCATCATTCCATAATGAGATGTATTACGGCGTAAAATCTGCAAGTGATTGTGCCGTAACCTTGGTGATGACTATTCTTTCCTTAATTATGTTACGACATAACCTTTGCGGGATGGTTATGTCGTAAAATGTCTTGAAAAATCCATATTTGCTTGTTTTTGTGTCTAAATCCTATGTTTCTTGCATAAATGCTCAATTTCTTTCTAAAAACAATAAATAAGTGATCAAGTACCATTTTCAAGCATTTATGAGATAATTACATGCATTTTGATAGGGAATTTGATATGAAAAAGTATTAAATATTTGATGTTATCAAATATCCCCCTACTTAACTTCTACTTGCCCTCAAGTAGACATGTTAGAATAATTTATAAAGAGATTTCCCCAATTTAACTCGGAGAAATGAATTCATAATTTACTTATTCTAGAAAACATCAAAGTCGAACACCTCACGAAAAGGAGATCAAAAATTACTCAGCTCTTAAACTAGTCTAAGTGTTTTATTTTTGGGGTGATCGCTCAGTAGCACAGTCATAGCATGTATTCTATCATAAGCTTGGAAAGTACACAAAACTCCACCAACTAGAGTTAGGCTCTAAATGGATTTCAAAGGCAACATGGGTAACACGTACTGGTTTAAACTAGGTGAATGATCATGCAATTTTCACCAAAAGCGTTACACCAACAAGGGCGACAAACCATATATACAAATCCATAACGATGGAATAGACATATATGATTGCATTCAATTCCCCTATTCGAGTAAAACCAAGGGTTAGTATGGAGAATGATATAGGGTATGGATCTTCTAATCCTTCACCAAAAGCGTTACACCAACAAGGGCGACAAATCATATATACACATCCATAATGATGGAATAGACATACATGATTGCATTCAGTTTCCCCATTCGAGAAAAACCAAATATTAGAGATTAGGCATGGGAACATAATTAATTGGTGTTTGAAGACATGAAATAACGTGTTAGATATTAGAAAAGACTTGGTCACCCCGTGTACTATACCATTTATTATAGCTCGTAGTTTAACGTTTAATATATAATGTTCGGTAATAGGCCGGGTAATTAAACCCAACGTGTAAGCCTATACCAAGGCCTTAGGCCGGTTTTGTATGCTACCATATAAGCCTCTTCCATGCCTTGGAAGAGGTGGTTAGTCATTTCATTATACAAGTTTACTTTCTCTCACTAGAAAGCTTTTCTCTCTAAATTTCTCTCTCTATACTTGGCTAATCAATCTATCTTCCATTGTGTTATGATTTCCAATATCTTACAATTAGTATCAAAGCTCATGGGATGATTAGATCGTTTGTGTTTGCGTTTTAGTGCTTGGTTTAGATCAAAAGTTGAGTTTTAGGAGGTTTTAGCTCTTGTTCTTGAGTATCATTGATTTTCACGGTTCTTGTGTTAAAATTCATGTTTTTGTAGTTGCTATAGCCTTCTAGTACTCAGTTGTGCAAAAGAAACCAAGTCAAAACATTCAAAAAGGTGATTTTAGGTGTTTTAAGGTGTAAAAGTTTGTACTTCATCGTAGCGGTTTGGTAATCTGCTTGTAGTTTATCGTAGTGGTTTGGTTTACTGTTCTGGCAGTTTGTCAGGAAAGTACATTGTTCTGGCGGTTTGTCAGATCGTACATTGTGCTAGCGGTTTGTCGTTTCTGACAGCGGTTTGTCTTATTAGGCAGAGGTTTGTCAGTAGCGGTTTGTCTTCTAGTATAGCGGTTTACTAGTAGCGATTTGGTAATTATAGCGGTTTGATTCGTAGCGGTTTATAGGATTTTGAAGACAATTTCTCATAGCGATTTGGGAAACAAACCTCTGCCAATTTCATTTCTTGGTAGCGGTTTGGTGTTAGTTCTTCATAGCGTTTATCTGTATCTTCTAGTAGCGGTTTGGCAGATTAACTTAATAGTGGTTTACCATTCGTAGCGGTTTATAGATAGCGGTTTGTTACAGGTTTTTGAAGATTTTTCTCAAGGTCTCCTGGGAAACAAACCTTTGGCCATTTTTCTTCGTGGTAGTGGTTTGGTATAATTCTTCATAGCGGTTTGACAGTAGCCGTTTGACCGTAGCGGTTTGAGCTCTAATCTAGTGGTTTGGTACAGTGTTTGGAATATGGACTATTTTTCAAACTTGACAAACGTAACAAACTCAAACAACAAAACACTTAAACAAACATCACCACTTTTAACATACAATCACTAATCATTGTTTGATCAACTTAAATCATTTCACAATCAATTAAGATGGCTAATCTTTCAGAAGATATCCAATGTGCCGAATCTGATACCCGACCACCTATGCTTGATAAGACTGACTTTGCATCATGGCAACAATGTATTCAATTGTATTGTCAGGGTAACGAGAATGGGGTGAACATCCTGAAGTCGATTGATGAAGGACATTTTTAGATGGGAACATTTCGAGAAACACTTGCTAAAGGGAATGAAGGTGCCTTACATCTAGGTCCAGAACGAGCTCGAGTCTACTCTGACCTTTCACCTGAAGATAAGGATAGGTATAACGCTGACATTCGGGCAATGAATATGCTACTTCAAGGGTTACCAAAAGACATCTACACTCTTATCAATCATTACACTAATGCAAAGGACATTTGGGATAATGTGAAGATTCTTCTTAAAGGTTCTAAATTAACGAAAGAAGATTGTGAATCACAACTGTATGATGACTTTGAACACTTCTGTCAGAACAAAGGAGAAACCATTCACGACTACTATGTCCGGTTTGCCAAGCTCATCAACGACATGCGAAACATCAAGATGACCATGTCCAGAATGCAGTTGAATTAGAAGTTTGTTAATAACATGTTGCCTGAATGGGGTAGATTCATAACAACAATGAAACTGAATAGAGGTTTGAGGGACTCCAACTATGATCAGCTGTATGCTTATCTGAAGCAACACGAGGCACATGCCAATGAGAACAAAATGATGTTGGATCAATTTATACAACACACTGTTGATCCTCTCGCCTTGATGTCTAATGTTTCACATCAGCAGTACTATTCATAATCATCTATAATGTTGGGTTTAAAAGACTTCAAGATGATTCTTAGAATTACTACTGCTCAGGTATATGTTAGTGCTGTCAAGCATAACTTTGTATTGTTGATAATACTAATGAAAATTATGCTAAGTAGTAAGTACTGGTAGTATAAAGTTACTACTACTAGTTACTACTGTTAGTACAATTTAGTACTGTTAGTATAAAGTTACTGCTGCTAGTAGAAGTTAAGACTGCACAGGGACGAAGACTGAAAATATACTAAGTAGTTACTACTGCTAGTACAAAAGTTAGTACTGCTAGTGTATGTTAGTACTGCTAGAGTAAACTACTAAGTAGTTAATGCTACTTGTGCTCAGTTATAACTGCTGAGTAATTACAACTGCTGGAAGGATTAATGCTTTTAGAGAAGAGATTAAAAGACATATCAGAGAAGAGATAAAGGTTGATTGAAGAACAAGAATACTTATGAAGATAAGTATCAATTATTTGTAAAGAAGATATGTATAAACTTATTTGCTTAAGAGATTATGTTTACTTATAGAAAAGATCATAATCACTTGACGCGTTTTGTAAGCCCATTAGGGTTTCCTTAGTGTATAAAAGGAACCCTACGACATAGATCTAGATATCAGTTTTCATATTAGTATTCATAGTTTGCATAGCAATCATAGTTAGTATTCATAGCTATTTTGTAACTCAAAATAGTATTCAATATATTGAAAGTTTAGTAAAGATCTTGTTTTTACTGTTTCATTGTTCTTCTTAGTATTGCAAACTAGATTCCGCATAGTTTGTGATATTCTCAATCTTAGTTTCTACTATAGTTGTCTTGGATCTATCCAATATAACTAAGCTTTAACAAGCTAAGTAAGATCTGTCAAGAAGGGATCAACAAGTGGTATCAGAGCTTGTTGAGAAACTCTGAATAAGAAGAACACTATATCTACACAAGATCTCATAATCAAAGAGAAGATGGAATCACAGTCAGAAACTACCCAAACAGTGTCTGCACTAAAACTTCCTATACTCAAAACAGGAGACTATGATCTATGGAGCATGAGAATGGAGCAATATCTTACTCACACTGATTATGCTCTTTGGGAGGTTATTGTGAATGGTGATGCACCTGCTATTGCATCAGCTAGTGCTGGTACTGAAGGTCCCCTAAAACTGCAGAACAAAAGCTGGCAAGAAAGAATGAATTGAAAGCAAAAAGCACTTTGTTGTTGGCCATTCCTGATGAGCACCTATTGAAGTTTCATGGAATCAAGGATGCAAAGACCTTATGGGAAGCAATCAAGACCAGGTTTGGAGGCAACAAAGAATCAAAGAAAATGCAGAAGACCATTCTGAAGCAGCAATATGAGAATTTTACTGCATCAAGATCTGAAGGACTGGATAAAACCTATGATAGGTTTCAGAAACTCATCAGCCAATTGGAAATTCATGGTGAAGTTATCTCTCAGGAAGATGCAAATCTGAAGTTGCTGAGAAGTCTACCATCAGCTTGGAACAATATTGCTTTAATCATGAGAAACAAATCTGATCTAGACACTTTGAGCATGGATGATTTGTACAACAATTTGAAGGTATATGAAGCTGAGATTAAAGGCCAATCAAGCTCAAGCTCAAACTCTCAGAATGTGGCTTTTGTATCTTTAGAAAACACTAGCAGTACTAATGAAGCAGTTAATACTGCTCATGAAGTTTCTACTGCTAGTTCACAGGGACAAGCTTCTTCCTCAACTTATGCTGATGATGTCATGTTTTCCTTCTTTGCTAATCAATCTAATAGTCCACAATTAGACAATGAAGATCTAGAGTAGATTGATACTGATGATCTTGAAGAGATGGATCTCAAATGGCAGGTGTCCATGCTTACCATGAGGGTGAAGAGATTCTTAAAGAAGACAAGAAGGAATCTGAATTTCAATGGAAAAGAAGCTATTGGCTTTGATAAAACAAAGGTTGAATGTTACAACTGCCACAAGAGAGGTCACTTTGCTAGAGAATGCAGGGCACCACAGAATCATGGGAATAGAAATGGAGATGCTCCAAGAAGGATTGTACCAGTAGAGACTCCTGCAAATGCCTTGGTTGTTTAAGATGGGATAGGTTGTTATGATTGGAGCTTTTAGGCTGAAGAAGGCATCACAAACTTTGCTCTAATGGCCTATACATCCCAAGGTTCATCAAGTTCATCAAGTTTAGACTCTGAGGTGCATACTTGCTTTAAAGATTGCTAAAAATCATATGAAACTCTTCAAAAACAATATGATCAACAGCATGTAGCTCTTAATAAATCTAATCTAGAAATTATAAATTATCAAATGGGATTAGAATCATTAGAAGCTAGGATAGTTGTTTATGAAAAGAATGAAGCTGTTTATGAAGAAGACATTGCATTTTTAAAGTATGATGTCCAAGTCAAAGATATTTCTATCAAAGACCTTAAAAAGTAGTTAGAAGAAGATTTAAAAGATAAAGATGATTTGACACTTAAACTAGAAAAATTTGAAGAATCATCAAAGAATCTAACTAAACTGATAAATAGTCAAATAAGTGCTAAAGACAAAGCTGGTCTTGGTTAAGATAGTCAAATGAATGAGAGTGAAGTGGTTCATAGTGTGTTCAACAATAGACAAAGTAATGTAGATGATAGTCCAGTAAATGATAGATTTAAAATAGGTGAAGGGTTTCATGCAGTTCCCCCTCCCTACATTGGGAACTACATGCCCTCAAGACCTGACTTATCCTTTGCTGGGTTAGATGATTCTGTCTATAAGAATAAAGTGAGTGAAACTGAAACTAGTATATCTAAGACTAGTAAGGATATTATAGAAAAGCCTAAAACTGTTAGGCCTAGTGCTCCTATCATTGAAGATTGGGACACTAATAGTGATAATGATAGTGTGTTTAGACCTAAACCTGATCAGACACTACCAAAGTTAACTAAAATCAATTTTGTCAAATCTGATGAGAATGTCAAATCTGTTAATAAGGAAAACACACATAGGCAAGAAGAGTATCATAGGAAAAGTCAAAATCCTAAGGATAATAGAAGAAACTAGAATGGAATGATGACTCAGAAACTAGTAATGGTTTTGAGTTTATAAAGAAAGTTTGTTTTGTAAGTGGGAGTTTCAACCATTTAATCAAAGACTGTGATTTTCATGACAAGAAAATGGTAGAAAAACCAGTGTTGAATAATAAGGGAAGGGATACTCGTGAAAAGGAAATTAGACCAGTATGGAACAATGCTCAGAGGGTGAACCACCAAAATAAATTTACTCACCCACATCCTAAAAGGAATTTTGTTCCAACAGCAGTTGTAACAAAGTCAGGACAAGTACCAGTTAATACTGCTAAGCAAAGCTCTCCAAGAGCAGCAGCATCAATTAGTACTGCCAGGCCTATTAATACTGCTGCCCCTAAATCAAAAGTGAATGATGCATTACCCAAAACATATTCTTATTTTAAACCACATTCACCAGTAAGAAGGGCTTTTAACCAAAAATCAACAGCTAAAACCAATAATCTTAATGAAAAGGTTAAAACTGCTAGAGTTAACAATGTCACTACTGCTGGGTCAAAAGCAGTAGTTAATGCTGATGTGGGAAATGGGGAAAATGCTGTTAAGTCCTCAGCATGCTGGATTTAGAGACCAACAGGAAATGTTATTGACCATACCTCCAAAGACAGTGGATCATACATGCTTAAAAGACTTGACTATGCTGATTTGCAAGGCAGACTCAAGTCGGTAATGGCTTGTGTGACAACCGTGATTTGAGCAGGTTAGTTTAAACCTTTAGAAATGGCTAAGAGTTCATTTTTATGTGTGTAAGTGTTGTGCTATGTGAATTTATGTGTCTAGTAGAGTTAATATGTTTGAATCATTTTGAGGTGTATTGGGCATCTCAATTTTGAGTGTGTTTTGAGTTGGTGTTAAGTATTCCATTCGTTCACCCTGTGGTGATAATGGGGTATGAAGACGTGTGCTAGCATTGCTACGTTAATACATGGTTTTTTAAGGATTAAGCGTTTTATAAAAGGTGTGATATGGGAAAGGAATAATGTGGTTGAAATATGGAAGTTGGTAGTAAACTTTCTATATATAGAAAGTGAATTTGGAAATGAAAAGTTATTTTTAGAAAGTAGTTTATAAGCAAAATGGTTTACCAAATTAGCTTAGGTTTTTATAAAAACTTAAGGTATTAAAGGTAATTAATTAACTAATAAAAGATAAAAAAAATATTTTTTTATACATGAATAGTAAATACGAATTTTAGAAAAAAAAGAAAAAGAAAAAAAGAATAAAGCCAATCCAGTAGGACTCTAATATAAGGGAAAACCTAATTTTAGTATAATTAGGATTCTAATTTGGTAATTATCTAGATCCTTTTCCCCACACTATAAATACAAACTCATAACCCCCATATTTTTTTAACTGATCAAACTCAAGGGCAGAGAAAAAAAAAGATTTTATTAATCAAGATCAAGCTAGGTGATTTGTTGTTCAAGAATCAAGGTTTAGGTATGTTTCAATTAAGCTTTATTAATTAGTTATCATTAAATCATGTAATAATTATTATGATGGATAATTAGGGTTTCATAACATCTGTAATTAATGATATAATAAACATGTTATAATGATTTGGGTTTAATTAGAAGCTTATGGGTGTAATTGGTTAGGTTTAATTCGCGTTAAAACTTGAATTAGGGTTTGGCTGAATTTAGGGCTGTGTTGTTTTGATGATATCTAGGTGATAAAGGCATGAATTGATATGATTTTTGAGCCTAGGTTGTAGCTCAGAGAGTCTAGTTTCTATAAAATCCAACCTCGAAAGTTTTTAAGGTCAGAAAGTCAATCAAATGTTGGTTACAAGAAAAGTTGTCAAAGCAGTAAATTCGGGTCAGATTTAGGTCCGATTACGAGGTGTAAAACCCTCACTTAAAATTCGAATTAGGATTAGCCAACCTATAGAAGTTTAGTTTTATGTGTCTATTAAAAATCCCCCAAAGGAGAGCTTTTGATTTGGAGTCTAAGTATGGTTTTTAGGTCCAAACTCTTTTGTGTTCGTACAGATCTGAAACTGAGTAGTTAAAAGTTTGATTTTATATTGGACAATTAAGAGGGGATATAAATTAGTGGAAAAATCTTAGAGATAGTAAACTCATAATATTGAATGCGTGATTTTTGGTAAAATTTATAAAGGTCAGTAGGTGTGATTTAGAAAATGGTATAGTGACACTAAAATTATGCATTTTCGGGTAAATTGTTGAACATTGAAAAAGTGTGTAAACGAATTGGTAAATATTAGGCATGGTGTCGGGGTGACCCATGAGGGTAATTAAACACCTTAGACATCCATCATATGATTGTTACATGGGCATAAGCATTTTGGCTTAGTCGCGTGTAACATGCGTTTGTTTGATTTTATAGTTTTGTGCAAGGAGTTTGGAAATTGCTTAAGCATCAGGTGAGATTCATAGCCCCTTTTTCTTATGTTTTCTTAGGGTGAAAATGATGCTATGAGTTTAAATGTTTTAGTTACTGTGATAATGTGTTTTAAATGAGGCATGGGCTATACGAGACTATTGTATGTTATGTGCTACTTGCTAATATGATATGGATTGTTGTGCTTGAGCATGACCGTCTCAAAGCATTGATGAATTGTTAGAAGTGAGCGTGATCGCCTCATTGTTGTGGATTGTTAATAGTAAGCGTGATCATCTCATTGTTGTGGATTGTTAATAGTGAGCGTGATCGTCTCATTGTTGTGGATTGTTAATAGTGAGGGTGATCGTCTCATTGTTGTAGATAAGGATATGTTTGTGATGTTTGAGCGTAAGCGTCTCAAAGTGGGTTAATGTGATTGCATGTTAGCTTGTATGATAGTTCGTTGTATGTTCTGCTATGCTATGTTTTATTTATCACAGTGATTTCAAAGCGAGTTATTGGCGTGTCTTAAACCTATGACTCTCACCAACATTATGTTGACGTTTAAGCATCATTTTTAGGTGAGCATCATGGGGATAAGATAGAGAGAAGTGGCTAGAAAGAGACCATAGGATGTCATGGAGTTTATTGCTTTTATGTCTTGAATATTGCATTGTTTGAATTATGGATACTTGTTGCATGTCTTTCTATTGGCGAGAACTTTCGTTTCATCAATAAAGACGCCTTTTGGATTTGGATTAGTTTTATGGGTATTGTTATGACACTTTGTGTCTATACTTTGCTTATTTATTGCATGTAGAATTCTCTTTATAGACGCCATTGTGTTGTGATGATATCCTTTCTCGTTACACCTCGCGTTTCCGCCTTGGCGGGGTGTGACAGATTGGTATCAGAGCCATTGGTTATAGAGAAGTAGGTGGTTAACTTTAAGCCATTACTTTAACCCTAGGGTCCTTCATGTAGAGGCATTTAGGGCTTAGTGTTTATGATACAAATGCTATGGCTTCCATTATTTTTGCATAGCTTATATATCTCGTATTTAGCTAAGTTGTCATTTTAGTTATTTTGCCTACCATTATCTGATATGATACGTATTACTTTCTTAGTATTTTAGTTATGTTTTCCCCCACCTGTAAGAAGTCTCATTGGGAACCGTTTTCCCAACTGGACTTAAGCGTTATAAGGATCCATAAGAGGAGCCTCTTGTGGAACCGAAGGAGATAGGATAGTGGATCGTTTGTCGGATGCGCGTAGTAAGGCTGGACCCGCGGAGTTGGGTGATTCTTGCGGATGCAAAGTCAAACCCAAGCGAGGCCCAGCATAAGTTTATCCCGTCCTTTACCTCGTCATGTTGTTATTGATTATTTCTTTCGGATATTTCGTATTTTGGAAGTCGTTGCGAGACTTTCGTTCCTTTATGTCGTTTCGATTTTATTTTGATATAAGTAAGTAGTTATTTGATGGAGCATCCTTTATGTGTTAAGTTGGAGTGGTTTAAGATATGCAACATGGTATGTGTGCTTATATGTGAATTATGACCGATTTGGGTAATCTTGGAAGTAAGTACACGTGTGAAAGGGAAGCACTTAATTAAGTTATGGTGGCAACATAATTATAAAGGCATCCATACGTGGACTTGTGACATTATGATTGAATTTATTTGTGTTTGTAGTAAGTGGTTGATGAATATGTTTTTTTATTGATACTGTGTATTCATGATAAGGATGGTGGTATGGGTAGAGAATTATTCTCTTACCCTAATTGGATGATATGTTAAGTTGAGTTGTATAGATAGTATGTTTTCCCTCTCTATCTTACTATTTTTTTTAGGATACCTGTATTTGCTTTTATAGAGGTTGTTCGTTTGCTCGGTTGTTTGTTCGGATTTCCTAAGTCTAAGCTTAGCATCCCTTCATCGTACTTTGTTAGTAAGGATACCTGATTTTTCCTATTCGACGTCTCGATGTATATTGGTTGTTCGGAATCTGCTCTTTCAGATATAGGCGCGTTTTGTTAGTTCTTTCGTTGCATTGATTACTCGTATGAGTATCAAACGTTTCTTTTAAGCACTAATTGTTCCTAACATATTAGTGTGAATCATTACTCCCTTGGTTGTATATCCCTTGGTTTTCGTGACCCGTGGGCGACGTGTTAGTATCGATGCTTTTAGGTTTGCTTTGTTGATCGTTATTTTGGATAAGACCTTACGTTTTCTTTTGGGTACGTAACGTCTCGCATGAGTTTTCTTGTACGAGTTCGTTTGATTTTATTTTGAGTATATGGTTCCTGGTATTTTCTTTCGTTTTCAAACAATAGAATTGTGTTAGAGTCTGTACGGTGTTTTACGATCCCTGTTGGTATTATGGTGTCCTTTGATTGAGTAACATATTTCATAATTGATGTCTAATTATAAAAACTCTTTGGAAGTATTGTGTTAGTGTTTGAGAAAAACTGTGTTTAAAATGATCTTTGTAAATAGAATATGTTTAAATGGTCTATACAAATAGGATATGAAAATTTTTAAGTGGTTTAATAAATTTTATTTTATTATAAAAAGCTGGTTTAAAGTGATTCATAGTGGTAAGGTACGATATACCATTAGATAACCATCTCTAGATTTTTTTATGACAACCAGAATGAATTTTATAAAGATTAAATTTAAGACAATTTTATTTATTATTTAAAATGATTTTTATACTTAAAGTGACTTTCTTAATTTAAATTGATTTTTATAAAAAAAACATTATTTAATTTGGTCTTCGAAGTAAAGTCGATAATTGGTATAAGAATTTCCGTCTTTCGTATTGATATTTTTTTATGTGTTCATTTGTCGTGGTACGTCTGTTGATTTTTTTCGTTTGCGTTTTCACTCGGTACATATATGTATCCTTTCTTTCAAAGGATTCTTATGTCATTTGATCCACGTCTATTTGCATATGTGGAATCCCCTATATGTATTCTAGCCGTGATTCGATATTCGTTCGTTATCCTATTCGATAGTTCGTAATCCTTAGAATATGTTGATACCGTCGGGTCGTGGAAGCTTTGGTGTGATTGTAGGAATGGGCTGGTTGTCCAAGAATAAGGTCATGATAGTATGTCATGAAAAGGAGGTTAGGATATCGTTGGAAGGTTATGAGATACTTCGGGTTCAAGGTGAACGTACTCAAGGAGTCATGAAAACCTTATTGAACACGAAGGTAGATGAACCGAAAGTGAGTGATACTTCCGTCGTACGAGATTTTGTTGATATGTTCTGAAAGACTTGTCGATGACCACCGCAACGACAAGTGGAGTTCCGCATAGATTTAGTTCCTGGAGCGACGTCAGTCGCGAAGTCTCTATATCGTATAGCACCCTCGGAAATGCAAGAATTACCTTAACAACTTTAAGAGTTGCAAGGCAAAGGTTTCATATGACCTAGTCATTTTTCGTAAGGAGCACAATGTCTTTTGTTAAGAAGAGAAGCATGGAGTTCATTTTAAGTTAGTGTTGGAATTACTGAGAAAGGAGAAGTTGTATGCTAAGTTTACTAAGAGTGAGGCAGTGAAGAATTGGGAAGTACCTACGACACCATCCAAGATATGATTATTCTTAGGATTGGCAGGTTACCTACCTACGTTTCATCGTAAACTTTCTAAGATTGTTAAACCCATTACTTCCCTAACTAAGAGGAATCAGAAGTAAGAGTGGGGCACAGAACGAGAAGAGGCTTTTCATACTTTAAAGAATGAATTGTGTGACGCTTCGATAAATCGAATGTAGTAGTTGATGCGTTGAGTAGAAAGGGAGAGTGAAACTAAGACGACTAAGAGCAATGTCCATGACTATCTAGTCAGGTGTTAAGGACAAGATATTGGCTACTTTAAGTGAGACGCATAAGGTAGAGAACGCGCCAGCAGAAATGCTGCGTGACATGAACCAACAAATGGAAAAGAGGGCAGATGATGGTTAGTACTTTATGGATTAAATTGTATAGTGAGTATGAGTATGAAATTCGCTACCATCTAGGTAAGGCAAATGTGGTGACTGGTGCGTTAAGTAGGAAGGAACGAGTAAAACCTAGATGTGTTCGAGCGATGGCTATGACCATTCAATATGGAGTAAGAGGAATGATACTGGCAGCCCAAAGTGAGGCGTTCAAGCAAGAAAACGTACTCGCAGAAAGACTACATGGTTTAGATCAGCAGATGGAAAGGAAAGGAGACGGAAGTTTGTACTTTAAGGATCGAATATGGGTTCCGTTAGTAGGAGGTGTGAGAACAGTAATTATGGATGAGGCTCATAAGTCCAGGTATTCCGTACATCCTGGAGCGGATAAGATGTATTATGACCTTCGAGATATGTACTGGTGGTCGGGAATAAAGAGGGATATTGCTACTTATGTTAGCGAATGTTTAACTTGTGCAAAGGTAAAGGCTGAGCATCAAAGGCCTTTGGGCTTATTACAACAACCAGAGATACCTGAATGGAAGTGGGAAAACATCACCATGGACTTCATCACAAAGTTACCTAGAACAAGGAGTAGGCACGATGCGATATGGGTTGTAGTTGATAGATTGACCAAATCAACACATTTTCTGGCAATACGTAAAGATTATAGTACAAAGAAATTGGCGAGGTTGTTAATTGAGCAGTTTA
>BQNB010008722.1:0-89023 GCA_026074375.1 Tanacetum coccineum
CTTTTCTTATTTTCCTTTATTTGTTTTCAAGTACTTATAGAACATTAGGGAAAATGTTCAAAATAATGTAGGGGAAATAGAAGCCTTAAAAACTATTCATTCAATCGCATTTGCTTTGTCCTTAAAAAGATATGTAATATACTAAAACGTAGCTTAGACAGTAATTTTGACCCAAATTTAAATTTTTTATGGCATAATCCAATGAAAACTTAGTATTGAAAGCGTCTCATAGATATGATTTATATTACTAGCATAAAAACCCTACTAGTAAAAAAAATTCCATACTAAAAATGTGAGGTTCGCCTTTAGATCTTTAGGAATTAAAGCACCCATCTTTGGTGCTTTTGATAATTTTAACCTTTAGCTTGCTCGAGTTAAGGATTTGAGCAATCGCGTGTGTCTTGTTCATGGATTTGGGCGCGCATGTGTGGTTTTGTCACTTTTTCTGGAGCATTGATTTGGTTAGGATTATGAGAGTGTATTGGTAGTATATTAAATTCTAGAACTTACTTTAGTGATGCATCCCGAGATTGATAGTGAGATCTCATTCGTGTGATTAGGGTTTGTTATATGATAAGAGGCATTAGGATAAACCCTTGTTTTTAGTCTGTATTTTGTATAGTTATGTTGGTCTTCTTGATCATATAACTACCCCCACACCCTTGCTATGCACTCATTTTTAGTGCAAAATACCCCTAGTACAACCCTCCGAGCCTATCCTTTTTGCGGTTCTCGTAATTTTCTGGTGGATTCCGAATTATTAATGAAGAGCATTGTTTACACCCCACTAAATGTTACACCCAAACCGCCTTAGCCTTCCTTGTATGTACTCACTTTTAGTACATTATTGTTATCACATTTGTTAAACCCTAGTTAATTGTTTGCTCGAGTACATGGTTTCTAGGTCGAGTCATTATTAGTGTATACAGTTTTGGGATGATTGAGATTCATGGTAGTTTTTATTTTATAGAAAAATAGGGAAGAAAGTCAAATTATTACCTCCATACGTGCTTAATATACTCCATGTTTGTTGATCCTTCTAATTCGGGTCATTAGTTAGTATTATGTTTTTGAGTATTAAGAACTCAAGTGTAGGGGTGCAACTATAAACCCCGAGTCATGTTTATTTATGTTCAAGCAAATGGCAGGGCAAAAGGCTACAAAAAAATATATATAGAAAAAAATGATGAAAAAAATCGAAAGTAGAAAAAATGTACGAACTGCCATTTTGCTTATGTTTATGTTAAAATAGTGTCAAGAAAAGAAAAAGAAAGAGTTTGATCTAGAGTTTGTATCTTTGTCCTAGTGTGGTTGAGTCTTGTCTTAGCAACGCCTTTTACAAGTATTCTTGTGAATGATTAATTTTCCACCACTTAAATTCCCTAAATATCCCCAACCGTGTTTCCTTTACCCTACACCTATACATCACAACCCTTTCAAAGACTTCTTTGATAGTAATTCCTAGGTGCTTACGCCAATGTGGTGGAGGTTTGATCCTTTATCAAGCCTATGGTAATTTATATGCTATGATAGGTAATGAGTGTTATTTTCCGGTTTCTCATATTGTTATAATTCATTATACACCCGAAAGAAAGAAAGAATCAAACACTTATGTGAGGTGCTAGTATATAATTTTTGTGCTTTTAATTACGAGGTCTAATTGTTTGTGTCGTGAATTATCTTTATTGAGCAAGTTAAATGCTCCTGATATTGCTATTGACTAGGTAGAAAAGCTCATTTGCTTGAGGACAAGCAAATCCTAAGTGTAAGGGTATTTGATGAGGTGTCATTTTATATACTTTTTCGGGGTCATTTAACCCCCTAATTCATGCAAATATGCCCAAAATATGTGCTTAATCATTTATTTTGTGTTTTTAGCATTTGAATGACATTTGGAGGAAATACACGTAACTTGGACTCAATTTGGAAAGAAACGGACAAGATTACTACTCTACACAGAATTTGATATCAAGAAGGCATACAGTGCGTGGAGACAGCGTCATAAATCCTTGTGACGGCGTTAGAGTGGCCAAGAGACGATGTCAAAGATTTTGTTGGCGGTGTCAGAGTATCCGACATTAAGAAACCTAGAGAAGATTCTACGAGTTGACGGCGTCAAAATTAACAAGCGACGTCATCATGACTAATTTTCTATATATACAGCCTTAGTTTTAGGGTTTTAAGTGTGGAAAACTTAGGGAATACTTAGGGAACGATTTTTTACAATGTAGCAGACATTTTTAGGGTTTTATAACCCTATTGTACCCATCATTACTCTATGTTTTATTGAAGTGAAGTTCTTTTATCCCATTAATCTTTCGACATGTCTATCTATTGTTTGATTAATTATTCTTCACTTTCAATTAATATGTTAGGCTAAATTTATTAGTGTTTGCTTATGATTGCATGAAACTTAGTTTGTAATTCCTTTTACTATTGCTTCTTGTTGGTGGTGTGCACGTTAGGCCCTAGAAAACTAGCTTCTATTGAACGCGAAGACATCTAGGGAAACGTGATTGTGTAGAAAGGATACCTTTGCAATAGTCTTCATACTACCTTGCTTTCATAGGGCTAATCACCTTTTAAGTGTTTTATTGTGTGTAATATGCCCTTAGGAGCCTTGTACTGGTCTTGATACTACCTTACTTGTGTGTTGTCCTATCGATTATTGCATAAATAGCGGGTTCGTGCAATTCGCTTATGAATCATGAAATACTTACACATTACATCGCAAGGGTGACAGGAAATAGTATTAGGAAGAGCAATCTAAGGAGTAGTGCATGATTAAGTAAGCATGTTTGTTTACCTATCGAGTTTCCACATAATTAGATTAGATTATTAGTAGATTAGTAGTTAATTAGTTAAATCAAACCCTCTTTAAAACCCGAGATTTACTTGCTTTCTAGAAAAATATAAAAAATACAAAATAATCTTCTCTCAACCTTTAGACCTTAGTGACAATTAGGTACACTGCCTAGGGGATTGTAAAACTTTGGTGTGCAATCCACGCACATCAGCCAATCTTGCTAGAAAATGGTTCAAAGCTGCCAACTTCCTGCTCAGACTCTGCATCTCCTTCAACATCCGAGGTGAATGCATGTCTGCCAAGGCCTTAGTCTTCTTCGGATTTGCCCGGATACCTTCTGAGGTTACCATATATCCTAAAAACTTCCCCTCTTCTGTGCCAAAAGAGCGTTTTTTTATTTAGTTTCATGTTAATCCTTCTTATGTTGTCAAATGTTTCGACAATGTCCGCTAGCAGCATTTTCTCATCGTTGCTCTTTATCACCATATCATCCATATATTCCTCTAAATTCCTTCCTCTCTAAGACTGAAATGCCAAATCAACCAACCTTTGGTATGTGACCCCTGCATTCTTCAAGCCGAAAGGCATTTTGGCGTAACAGTGCGTACCCTGATCGGTGTAGAAAACTATATTTTCTTCATCCTCTTTAGCCATTTAGACTTGGTGATAGCCTTTATAAGCATCTAGAAAACACTTGTATCGGAATCCCATAATCTACTCTATCTTCCAGTCTATATCAGGGAGGGGGTAGTAATCCTTCTGACAAGCTGAATTTATGTTTTTAAAATTGATACACATTCTCTACGACCCATCACATATTTTAACAAGCACTAGGTTAGAGATCCAAGTAGGGTACCGAAACGGTCGTACAATCCCAGCCTTGATCCACTCAACGACCTCTCTGTTTACCGCCTAGATTTTTTCTGGTGATAAAACCCTCCGCTTTTAGCACATCAGCTCAACAGAAGTGTTGGCATTGAGGGTGTGCTTGATGATCCGCCGAGGCACTCCTGTCATATCAGATGGCTCCCATGCGAAGAATTCCATGTTATTTTTCAACAACATCTTCAGCTGTGACTTGCACTCTTCTAACAACCCTCCTTCGATGATAACTAACTTGTCTGGAATTACGGGGTTTACCAAAACCTCTTTTGTCATGCTGGCCTCCCTTGCACCTTCTTCCTTCTTCTCTCCATTGTTCACTGGTTTTTCTTTGGTCGCTTGCTTTTTCTCCAAGCGACGACATTCCAAAATGATCCCCAATCTTGTTACGGGGATGGCTATACCTTTTGGTGTAGGGAATTTCATTAATGAATGGATTGTGGAAGAGATAGCCCTTAATCCTTTCAAGCCTGATCTTCTCAGGATTATGTTATATGGCGAGGGTGCCTTGATGACGGTGAACTTCATTGTAGTCCTCCTATACAAACCTTCATTTTCGAAGCACATCACTAACTTGATTTTTCACAGTGGCTTAGTCACCTCTTCGGCGAGACCTACCAAATTAGTTTGGTTATCTTTTAGTCTTGCCATTATTGCCGGAATGAGATTTTCGAAGCAATGCTCGAACATGACTTCCACCGAGCCCTTTCATTCACATATACTCGCCTGACCAGATATCCTTTGACCTTTGCTTCCACGATCAATGGATCCTCTGAGACATCCTCTGCCGAAACCAGAGGGAATGTTATAAGGTGTTCATTCAAGCCTCTGTTGTTTCACGGGCTTTCCTCTTTTTCTGTTTCTCGGGCCTAGTTCTTATCATGTTGATGATCTTTTCCTACTGGGATGGAGCATCTCCCTTCTGATTTCCTCTTCCTCTCTATCTGAAGTCTTTCACCAGATGGTTTAATTTTCCCGATTCCAGTGCCATTTCTAACTACCTTTTTAACTAAATGTCGTTGTTCGTGTGATAACCTTTTTTTGGTGATAATCATAATATCGATCCCTGTTCCCATTCTTTGGAGGGTTGAGCATAGGCCTTGGTGATGGTAAACGTAGTTGTGTCTCTGTGGTGTGGATTTCCTTTGGTGGCTTTGTGAGATCATCGAGGGTGAGGATCGGGGCAGCCCGTCCTTGGTAATCTCCCCTCGAAAGATGATAGGGTGGTTATTGACATCAAATAACGTTACTTAATAGCATCGTTTATCCCAAGTAAATTACCCACTTTTATATAATTATTGCAAAAATTATTACTTAATTGCTTAAAGTTGTTAATTGCAGTAATTATGGAGTACATTGTGAAGACAAGTTAAAAGGCGCACATTTTGGAGCTTAAATGATGATATTTAAAGATTGCTTATTTCTGACTACATACGTCATATCCAGCAAAGAAGATATGGCGTATTAGCGCCTGGTCTTCACAAGAAAATGCGTATGTTCAAGACCTACGACGTATCTTGACGAATACATACGCCGTATCCATCTGGTCAAACAATCAAAGATCATGCAGTAAATGTGATTGACGACAGTTATTACTAATTGATTGTGAACGTAGCGCGCACTAAAAGGAATTCACCCCAATACGCTGTATTGACCTCACTTAATACGGCGTATCAGCTCATTTCTAGAGCCTATAAATAGAAGACTCAAAAACGAGTTTTCAGTTTACTTAATCATATTCTTTATACCATAAACACAAAGGTCGATTTTTTGAAGAGAATAAGAGCAACCAAGGTCAAGCATCAATACTAACTCCATAGAAGACACCGTGTAATTCCTATACTCTTGTAATCATTTAATTTTTGGTATCGTTCATTTAACTCGGTTAGTTTACCTTGCTTGTTTGATTATACTTGTATTTTTACAATGGTTATGGGCTAATACCCTTGGGTATTAGCCATATTAATGAAGATTTAATTTTTGGTTTGTTTAATCCTGATTTCTTAATTTATCATTGATTGTTTAATTATGTTTATCATTTCATACTTGTTTATGTGCTTGAATATGCTACCCATCATTCAACTGGATCTAGTGAGACTGACCAAGTGATCTAGATACTGTGATGGCTCTCCATATCGCGTCTTATATATCTAGACCAATAGGATCAAAATAATGTCCTATCTTTGCCTTTAGATTAGTGAGCTTAGTTGGCCTGGCAGGTGACCCTTGGACCAACGAGTACGTTCTTAATCGATTGGTAAAGACTTGGACATCGAACTACCAGTATATAAATTACCGTCAAGCAGTAAGTGGGTAAAGTCCCGATGGGCTAGGGTTAACAAGATCACCATTGCTTTAATCCCTAAGATAGATTAGAATTAAACTAAAAGGATGTTTTATGCGGATGCGTTAATTGTGACAGGATTCAACGTGTCTAGGTCTTATGAAGAAGTACCACCTAAGTCTTAAGAATGATATACCGCCTCAAAATAAGCACTCATTGCACTAAACAAACAAACCAAACGTTTAATCGGATTTAATATGGCTAATATAGTTTTCTATCATTTGGCTTGACCGCTCTTTTATCTTCGGATAATCTTCTTGCATGATTATTGTGTTTTGAATTGATTTAAGTCACCATAAAATCTGTGCCAGTCTATTTGGCTGAACCCCCCTCCTTATCATTAGAACTAGGTTTAACATAAGTTTAACAATAATTAGAAATAACATAGAATTAACTAGAATAATTAATTAGAATAAAATACTGATAGAATATAAAGTTAACTTTCTCGCTCTTAGTGTTCGACACCCTACTTACCAAATTTTTGATAAAGCTCATAAACAAGCCCATCAAATAATAAAGTTATATAAAAAAACACAAACCTCCAAGAGCAAGGTTTGAGATTAGAAGAATACGCCACACGAATTTATACCCACGAACGACGCTTTCTTTCGGTGGTTGCGCCGCCGGCGGCGCTGTCGATGATGGCGCGCCGTTTTCCCCATTGATATCTCGGTGATGACGGTGACTTACGGTTTTGTGTTGTAAATGAGCCCGGCCCATAACGGTTGTTTATAGCCCATAATGGAAATTGCAAGAGTTTTACTTCATGTTTATACAAATTAGAAGCTTGAAAATTAGCTGACACGTATTAGAAGCTAGAAAACTACGCCGTATATATTAAGTTGCAATTTTGCAATCGAAATATAGAGCATCCTTCTATCATGGTTGGCGAGGAATCAGTGCAATATTACATAGCGAGTACTGCATATATGTCCTCCATATATAATCATTTAATTTAAAAGAAATTTGTAAACGCACAGAACCAATGAACGTCGGCATACCAGGATCACGGTTAAAACATCTTAATATCTTAGGATAGCAATACTACATTCTATGAATGTGATCTCTCCATTGCAACGTTAGACGATTTCCACTTTCCAAATCCTGGAATGATTAACGAGGCATATAACTATCTACATTGAACTTGAACTCAAATTGTAACTAGGAATTCTCTTGCCTAATGTACTATTGGTCACTACAACATACAAGCCTTCGTATTAGTAGGGTGTTTGGCATTGAGTTTTAAAAGTGATTACAGATACTACTGGTACACTTTTTCGTTGCAGATTATCAGTTTCTTGTGCTTAGCTGTCGTGAACTGATCCTTATATATCCAAATCCAAACACGATCTCTCGTGGCACATTTTGTTACCTAAATCCAATAATCTTATCACACTGCCACTTTCAAAATGCAAGGTTAAACACCAATAAGCATACTAAGGTGGTCTGTCTTTTAGCTTATCTGATGGGTTTATGAGGTTATTGAAATTTTAATAACTCGTAAGCTCATATTTTTTTATGGCTTGTGAGCTTATCAATTTACCTTACGAACTTATATAAACTATAAGTTCAGCTAATGAGCCATTAAAAAATGAGCTTACAAGATTACCAAAATTTCGATAAAGCTCATGAGCCGATCAAATAAACTTTGACAAACACCCCTTGTTTGAGGGGCTTATGAGCTTCATCAAAGTTTTAATAAGCTAATAAGCTCTTTTTGTATGGCTTATGAGCTTAACCCTTTTAGCTTATAAACTTTTATAAGCTAAAAGTTCAGCTAACGAGCTCATAAGCCATAAAAAATGAGCTTAGAAGCTTATCAAAATTTCGGTAAAGCTCATAACCCGTCAAATAAGCTTAGAACAAACACCCCTTAATTGATGGGCTTATGAGCTTCATCGAAGTTTTAATAAGCTCATAAGCTCTTTTTTACGGCTTATGAGCTTAACCCTTTTAGCTTATAAACTTTTATAAGCTAAAAGTTCAGCTAATGAGGTCAAAAGCCAAAAAAATGAGCTAATGAGCTTACCAAAATTTCGAAAGAGCTCATAAGCCATCAAATAACCTTAGAAAAACACCCCTTATTTGATGGACTTATGAGCTTTATCGAAATTTTGATAAGCTCATAAGCTCTTTTTTAAGGCTTATGAGCTTAACCCTTTTAGCATATAAAGTTCTATAAGCTAAAAGTTCAGCTAATGAACTCATAAGCTATAAAATTATGAGCATATCAAAATTTCGATATAGCTGATAAGCCCATCAAAATAAGCTTAGACAAACACCCCTTATTTGATGGGCTTATGAGATTTATCAAAATTTTGATAAGCTTATTTTTTATGGCTTATGAGCTTATGAACATATATAGAATATAAGTTCAAGCTAATAAGCTCAAAAGCAATAAAAAAATGAGCTTATCAAAATTTCAATAAAGCTCATAAATAAGCCCATCAAATAAGGGGCGTTTTCCTAAGCTTATTTGATGGGCTTATTTATGAGCTTTATCCAAATTTTGATAAGCTCGTAAGCTCATATTTTTCACGGCTAATAAGCTCATAAAAAAAGTGTTAATGGGTTTATCAAAATTTGGATAAAGCTCATAAATAAGCAAAGAAAAGCATCATTATAATTCAAATCACATATTAATAAAGAGAGAAATGAAACCTCCAAGAGCAAGGTTTGAGATTAAAAGAATACGCCACACGAATTTATACCCACGAACTACACTTTCTTTCGGTGGCTGCGCCACTGGCGGCGCTGACGATGATAACGGCGCCATTGATATCTCGGCGACGGCAGTGACGACGGTAGAGATGCAAATAAATCGGTTAAAACCGGTTTTCGGTTATTAGAAAACCGGTTTTAAAAAAACCGGTTTTTCTAATAACCGGTTTCGGTTTTATCGGTTTTTTTGAAATCGGTTTTTTTCGGTTATAAATGTTCGGAATCGGTTTTTATACCGGTTCGGTTCGGTTTTTTTCGGAATTTAAAACTTCGAACATTTATTTAATAAACTTGTTAATTATCAAACATTTAATTAAACAATACACCGGAAACATACTAAACAAATACAATCATAAATTTTTATTTGCACCGGAAACATACTAAAAAATACAATCATAACTTTTATTTAAACAATACAATTATACAACTAAAAATATATAAATACTAATACATTTCGAGCTTCGGCATGGCCATCACCCGAAAACATATTAGTGTACTCAAGTAGTCAAGTATGTCGAGCTTCGGCATTGCCATCACCCGTTATACTCAATCCATTAAATCTTCCAAAAATTCTTCTACATCTACGTGTTCAATATCTAAGTCTTCAAACTCACCTTCATCTAATTCGGTATTCGGAGGTGATATCCCTAATTCAACTTCTTCTCTTGCTATAGTTTCTTCAACGTCTTCTAATATCGGACCTTCCAACGATGTTTCATGTTGTACCCTATCTACTCCGTCCAAATAATCTTTCAAACATACACATACTTCCACGGATTCGGGGGTTAGTCTTGACCTTCTTTCCGATATAATTCTACCGCTAATAGAAAAGGCCGATTCGGAAGCTACCGTCGAAGCTTGGACCGTTAATAAGTCACGAGCCATAGCGGATAAAATTGGAAATTGGATTTCTCTTTCTTTCCACCAAGCCAAAATGTCAAAGTTTGTAAACTCTTCGGGCCTTAAAGTTATTAAAAAGTTTGTAGCCATATATTGTCCCAACTCGCTTGTTGGGGCCGATGTTCGTTGACGCTTTGTAGCGTCTTCAAATAAACTATTATAAAGGTTTATATTAATGTCACTTGCCATTCGGGACGATCCGGCCCGCATTTGATCAACAATTGGGTTTTGTATTTGACCATATTTTGTTGCATAAATTCCAAATAATTTTTTAAAGTTATCGTTAAATATAAAAATTTGGGAGTTTATATAGTTGGGGTCGGGGTTGTCAGCGTCTAACCCAAAGGATAAGTCTAAATTGTTCATTATTCTTGTTATTAAAAGTTCTACGCCTCCAACATTTAAACATGGATTAAGTGCGGCGGAACAAGTAAAAACCAAAGGTAAATTAGCAAAATATTTTACAAATTTCTTTTTTATAACTTTAACCATTCTTCTAAACATTTGACTAGGTGAGGTTTTTAATTCGTCTAATTTTTCCGTCATAGCATAAATTTGATTTAAAACTAATGAGCTAGTTGGGTAATAAACACCCGATAATATAGTTGTTGCCACTTTAAAAACTTGTAAAAAAATAGTTAAATCATTTAGTAAATCCCAATCTTGGTCGCTTATCGAAACGGACTTATTTCTATTAACAAGTGTTTCATTAAAAGCGTTTAAAGTCTCACGTTGTCGTAATATATTTTCAAACATCATGCAAGTAGAATTCCACCTAGTATTATTATCATAGCAAGGTCCTAGGGGTTCTTCACCACATTGTTTACGAAAACGTCTATAGTTCATTTGTCGTTCGTTACTCGAACTATATATAGTTACTAATAAACCCCTAAATTTCATCCTTAAACTATCACATATTTTTAATGCCGCTTGCACGGATAAATTTATAACATGAGCAACACAACGGGAATGAAAAAAAAGACCATCTAAAACGGGTTTTATACGTAATTTTAACAAATTCATAGCTCTAGTATTATTGGATGCATTATCTAGGTGAAAATCGTAAAAACTGTTATCATCTAAATTATATTCAATTAAAGTGTCATGTAAAATTTTCTAAATTAGATCCCGAATGAATGAAACCAAATAGGTTTTAAAGCAATTGTCCGTTTCATTAATATCCAAGAAGACGAATTAAACCAATGATCCTTAACGGCCTAAAAAAGAATTTGCCGTACCATGTGGTGCGGTCCCAAGTATCCGTAGTTATAGAAACACCATATTATAATCACGCAAACCATCAATAATATCTTTTTTAGAGCCGTTTCCCCAGAATTTAAAGCATCACTTCTAAGAGTAGTACGCGGACTATACTATGTTGATACCGCTCGGTAGTAATCATCCTTTCTAGATGTATCTCCGTAAGCTTGACTTTGTCGAATTGGTTGAATGGACAGCGCTTGTTGAATGACAAACTTCGTAAAAAAGTCGTAACCGCAATCATTAACAAATATAAAAACTTGACCATGAATGCCGCACCAATAGTACCTTGTGACGCATCATTATTCGCTAACCGCATTAACAACCGCTCTTATAGTCCGGAGTGATAATGAGTTGGACCCGGGGGTGTATAAAATTTCATACATATTCTTGCAACTCGCCTTTCCACCCCAGTCGATCATAATACCCAAAAAACAATATCCGTAAATTAGACCAACATCGATCGCCTTTTTCGTAGCATTGTCTAATTCGCACCACATCTTCATTTGTGTAAATTTTTCGAGCATGGCTAGTAGAAACGGAGGCATTAGTGGAAGCTTGTTGTGATTGTGAGTTTTCCATTATAGCGGGATTTGAGAAATTAAAGTATATATATCACGATTAGAGAGAAAAAGAGAGATTAGTGAGTGTTTTTGATTTGTTTTCAACCCCAACCCGTTACATTATTTTAAAAGTACTAAACCATAGCCCTAAATTCATCAAAAAACAAAAAAAACAAACACAAAAAACTGGTATAAAAACGGCTAGTTACCGTTATGTTTTATTAATAAAAAAAAAACCGTTTAAAATAAAACCGGTAAAATCGGTTTTAAAAAAATTTAAAAACGGCTAGTTTGACTTATATTTTGACCGGTTTTTTTAACCGGTTTTTTTTTTTTAAACTATTGACGGGTATAAAAAATAAAAAATTAAAAAATTAAAAATAAAATAAAATAAAATAAAAAAACCGGGTAAAACAGGTTTTTTAATAAAACCGGTTATAAAACCGGTAAAAAACCGGTATGGAAAAAAACCCGATAACCGGTCCTAAAACCGTGTTTCGGTTAAATTTTGATGCAAATAAATCGGTTAAAACCGGTTTTCGGTTATTAGAAAACCGGTTTTAAAAAAACCGGTTTTTCTAATAACCGGTTTCGGTTTTATCGGTTTTTTTGAAATCGGTTTTTTTCGGTTATAAATGTTCGGAATCGGTTTTTTTCGGTTATAAATTTTCGGAATCGGTTTTTTACCGGTTCGGTTTTTTTCGGTTATAAATGTTCGGAATCGGTTTTTTTCGGTTATAAATTTTCGGAATCGGTTTTTTACCGGTTCGGTTTTTTTCGGTTATAAATGTTCGGAATCGGTTTTTATACCGGTTCGGTTTTTTTCGGAATTTAAAACTTCGAATATTTATTTAATAAACTTGTTAATTATCAAACATTTAATTAAACAATACACCGGAAACATACTAAACAAATACAATCATAACTTTTTATTTGCACCGGAAACATACTAAAAATATAATCATAACTTTTATTTAAACAATACAATTATACAACTAAAAATATATAAATACTAATACATTTCGAGCTTCGGCATGGCCATCACCCGAAAACATATTAGTGTACTCAAGTATTCGACTTCGGCATGACAAAGCACCCGATACTCAATCCATTAAAATCTTCCAAAAAATCTTTTACTCTCGTGATTCAATATCAAGTCATCAAACTCACCTTATCTAATTCGTATTCGGAGGGATATCCCTAAATCAACGTCTTCCTTGCGATAGTTTCTTCACTCTTCTAAAATCGGACCTTCCATACGAGTTTCATGTTGTACGATCTACGCCGTCCAAATAATCTTTCAAACATACACAACTTCTACGGATTCGGGGGTATCTGAGCCCCTTCTTTCCGATATAGATTCTACCGCTATAGAAAAGGCCCGATCGAAAGCTCCGTCGAAGCTGGAACCGTTAATAAGTCACGAGCCCCATAGCGGGGTAAAATTGGAAATTGGATTCTCATTTCTTTCCACCAAGCCAAAATTGTCAAAGTTATAAACGCTTCGGGCCTTAAAGGTATTTAAAAAATTGTGTAGCCATATATTGTCCCAACTTGCTGTTTGGGCCCGATGTTCGTTGACCCTTTGTAGCGGTCTTCAAATAGACTATTATAAAGGTTTATATTTAATGTCACTCTAACTGCCATTCGGGACGATCCCGACCCCACATTTGATCAACAATTGGGTTTTTGTAGTTTGACACATATTTTGTTGCATAAATTCCAATAATTTTTGAAAGTATCGTTAAATATAAAAATTTGGGAGTTTATATAGTTGGGGGCGGGGTTTGTTACGTCTAACCCAAAGGATAAGTCGAATTGATTATTATTCTTGTTATAAAAAGTTTCTAACGCCTCCAGCATTAAACATGATTGAAGTGCGGCGGAACAAGTTAAAAACCAAAGGTAAATAGCAAAATATTTTACAAATGTCTTTTTTATAACTTTAAAACCATTCTTCGAAACATTGACTAGAGTAGGTTTGTATTCGTCGAAATTTTTCGTAAGGCATAAATTGATTAAAACTATGACTAGTTGGGTAATTAAACACCCGATAATATAGTTGTTTGCCACCGATTAAAAACTTGTAAAAATAGTTAAATCAGTTAGTAGATCCCAAGCTTGGTCCGCTTATCGATACGGACTTAGTTCTATTAAAAGTGTGTTCATTAAAAGCGTCTACAGTCTCAACGTTGTCCGAATAATTTCAAACATCCCATGCAAGTAGAATTCCACCTAGTAGTTTTATCGATAGCAAGGTCCTAGTGTTTCTTCACCACATTGGTTTACGAAACGTCTATTGTTCAGTTATCGTTCGTTACTCGAACTATATATAGTATTACTAATCAACCCCATAAATTTCATCCTAAACTATCACATATTATTTTTTAATGCCGCTTGCACGGAAAAATAAATTTTTTTTTTTTTTTATAACATGAGCAACACAACGGGAATGAAAAAAAACCCATCTAAAACGGGTTTTATACGTAATTTTAACAATTCCATAGCTCTAGTATTATTGGATGCATTATCTAGTGAAATCGTAAAAACTTTATTATCTAAATTATATTCAATTAAAGTTCATGGTAAATTTTTTCTTAAATGAGATCCCGTATGAAGGGAAAGTTTTGGAAAAAACCAAATATTTTAAAAGCAATTGTTTCGTATTCATTAATAACAAAAGATTCGGATTAAACCAATAAGCAGTAACGGCTAAATAAGAATTTGCCGGACCATGTGGTGCGGATCCAAGTATCCGTTAGTTATAGAACAACCATTTTTATAAAAATCACGAAAACCATCAATAATACTTTTTAGCCTTTCTCAGAATTTAAAGCATCACTCTAAGAGTATACGCTTACATAATGTTGATACCGCGGTTGTAAAGCCTCCTTTGGATGATCTCCGAAGCTTGATGGTTGTCGAAGTGGTTGAATGGAAGCGCTTGTTTAATGACAAACTACTTCGTAAAAACAAGTCGGAACCGCATCATTATCAAATATAAAAACTTGACCAGCCGCACCTATAGACCTTGTGACGTATCAATTTTGGCTAACCGCATACAACCGTGCTATAGTCCGGAGTGTATGTTTAGACGCGGTTTATAAAAGTTCATACATTTCTGCAACGCGCGCTTTTTTCACCCCATAATCGATCATAATACACATAACGAAATTAACCAAACAGCGCATTTTCTCGTTGTTGTACTAATTCGCACATCATCTTTCATTTTGTGTAAACTTTTTCGTACATGGCTAGTAGAAATGGATTGATAGTGAATAGCGTGTTGTGTTTGTGAGTTTTTCCATATAGAGGAATTGAGAAAGATTAGAGTATATATATAACGATTTATAGAGAAAAAGAGAGATATGTGGATTGTTTTTGATGTGTTTTCACCCCAACTCCATTACATGTAATTATACTACCAATCCGTGCCCCGAATAAATCATTAGAAAACACAAAAAAACCAAAAAAAAACGACTAGTATAACGGCTACTAGCCGTTGGGAATTTAAAAAAAAAACCCGGTTAAACCCGGTTTTAAAAAAAAAATTGTAACGGCTAGTTGACTGTGGAGTGTTGACCGCTTTTTTTAACCGGTTAAAACCGGTTTTTTTTAAAAACGCATATAAAACATTATAAAAAAAAAATTACATGTTTTTTTTAAAATAAAAAAATAAAAAAAAACCGTTAAACCGTTAATTTAAAAACCGGGTAAACCCGTTTTTAAAACCCGGTAGCTTACTATACCCGAAAACCGGTCTAAAACCGGCTTCGGTTGAAAAAAACCGTTTTCGTTTTTTTTAAAAACGTTCTTGGTTTTTTGTTTCGGTTTTTAAAAAAACCGGTTTCCATTTGCACCACTACCATGAATGTATTTGCCTGAAAAATGAAGCACCTGTAATAAAGTAATGTTAATGTTAGGAATATAAAAAGAGTTTATTATTTATAAAAGAGGAGAGTTATATTGGATACTAAAAAAAGGTTGAATAACAAGGGACTCATCCCTACCATCTTTTTAAAAAGAAATTAATAGCTGAGATTAAAAAGATTTTATTATTTCACATATTTTTTAAAACTTAAATATCTTTTAAACCTTTAATTATTAAGCGAAAAAAATATACCATCACGACGAGCATTTAATTATCTTTCCATAGATATTCACTTTGATATACTTTCGATAAAAAAAAATTTCTTCGTTTTTTTCACCTTTTTTTTTTTGTTTTTTACGTTTTTTCCGTTGTTGAAAACTTGCATAAAATAACATAGTGATTAAACACTAATTGAATATTCGCTAAAAATCATATATGATATAACACTAACATCGAATTACATGTGATTGCATTAAACTTAAATATCATATATGATATAACACTAATATCATATATGATTTTATTATATGTAATTTATCATATATGACTAATATCATATATGATTTTTTCAACTACGAAAAAAGACGAAAAAACGAAAAAAAAACGTAAAAGAAACGAAGATTTTTTTTTTCGTCGAAGGTATATCAAAGTAGATATCGATAGAAAGATAATTTAATGCTCGTCGTGATGTTATATTTGTTTTCGCTTATCGATTAACGGTTTGAGAGATATTAATATTTCAAAAAAAAAGAGGAAAATGGTTTTTGGGTTTATTCTTATCAATTGGATGGAGATGGAGGGTGGGGATTAGTCATTTGGTATCCACATTAAGGTGCTGTTTGTTTATTAAGAAGCTCTGAATCTGAATCTGACTCGTATATCTGAATCTGAATCTGAATCTGAGGCGTAAATGTCTGAATCTGAATGAAATAATATTGTTTGTTTTTTTGTGAAAAAAACATGTCTGAATGAGATTAATATATAACAATTTCATTCTTATGATACATAAATGATTATACACATTAAATAGAACAATTGAGTCATCGAACTAACACGACCTAACAACATAAATAAGTTGTGTTAAAACAATACATTCAAGGATATTGTGTCGTACTTTAATCTCGTAAATTAATTATATATTGTTGGTATGTTATATTCTCATGTTGTTAAATATCTTTGCCATTATCACTATCAATTAATTTACGATAAATAGAACAATTAAGTCATCGAACTAATACGACCTAGCAAAATATATTTTAATTGTCATGTAATAATTAAAATATTTTTGAAAAAAAAAATCAAGTTAATACTCAAAATATGCATGCTATTATTTGATTAAAAAAATTAGTTATATATTATTTTAGTTGAAACTCTTATGTTAAGTTTGAGCATTTTTTTATCATCATCATATTATCATATTTAATATTTTTTATTTTGAAAAAAAAACAACGTAATTCTCTCTAAAACGTATTATCAATACGAATGGAAAAGACGAGAAAACATATAATATAAAACAAAAAAAGGAAACAAAGAAAAAAAAAAGTAAAAAAAAAAGCTAAATGAAAGAAAGAAAATAAAAGGAAGAAAAGAGAAAACACATTAAGAGGTAGTAAGACATCCCCTCCCCATCTTGTTGGGTAAGAGGTTTCAGCCTCTGACCGCCTCTGAATGAAAATAAAAAAACAAACGCACTTAATGACCAAAATGTCTGACCACGTCTGAACGAGGCAGATTAAGAGGCTGTTAAGAGGCAACTTTTAAAAAACAAACACCACCTAACTTTGTTATCGAATGAATTTAAATCCTAAGGATATGGATAGGCCTGTTTGGCAATAGTTTTTTTGAAGCTTTTTTTGGAGCTGTAAGATTTTTATTACAAAAATAATCTCTTTCAAAACAAGTAACTCTGTTTGGTTGCATCAACTTCTAGCTTTTATTTTAAACAAGTAGCTTCTAAATGAAAAGCTGATTAATGAAGCTTTTAAAATTGTCAAGAGTTGTTAAAACTATTAATTACTAATATAGCCTCCAATAATATTATAATATATTTAAATATATCATTTTAAGTCATTTTACATCTTATAATTACAGTCAACAGCTAATATACCAAACACTTTTATTGAAAAAAAAGATACAACTTGTAGCTCATGTTAACAGCTTTACAGTTTACAGCTTACAGCTTATAGTTTACAGCTTACATCATACAACTTACAGCTATTTTTTCCAAACATACCCAATATCATACCATTACCGAACAAAATGAGTACAGATACAATTACTCTGAAATTATGTCGCGCGATGTTGTTTACATAGGAGATTTTTCCTATGACCAAACATATGCAATTTTTGATGTATTTAACCAAGAAATCATTGGTGGCTCACCTTCTGAAGACAAATGTGTTTTTTGGTTACTAAAAGAAGATGGCTATTACTTATCAAATGATTATAGTAGAGTTAAGATCAACATAGACCCATTATTTGTCATAGATCAAATGAATCAATCTCAACAATTTATTTTTTCATCAAAATTAAAAAATCCCACTTTCCACCTCTTTTTTAAAAATAAAATATCTTACAAACGGTAAATCGTCACATGACAAAAAATACACCATCGCGACGAGTATTTTTTTTATCTTTCAGTAGACGGGTGACACGATATCCTTTCGAGGAACTTTTTTTCGATTTTTGTTTTCAGTCACGAATTGCGAAAATCATATATGTTTCGTATAACGAATCATATATGATTCGTAAAACGAATCATATATGATTTCATGAAATCATATATGATTTCATAAAATCATAATATATTATTTGTGATTCTAACGAACTTTTTTTCAATTTTGTTTCAGTCACGAATTGCGAAAATCATATATGATTCGTATGACGAATCATATATGATTTCATAAAATCATATATGATTTTATAAAATCATATATGATTTGTGATACCGACGAACTTTTTTTCAATTTTGTTTCAGTCACGAATTGCGAAAATCATATATGATTCGTCATACGAATCATATATGATTTCATAAAATCATATATGATTTCATAAAATCGTATATGACTTCATAAAATCATAAAAAAAAGTTCGTCGAAAGTACATAGTATTGCCCCTCTATAGAAATATAATTTAATTCTCGTCGCGATGATATGTTTTGTTTTGCGTAACGATTAACAGTGTGTGAGATATTTAATTTTTTTAAAAAGATGGAAAGTGAGTTTTTTTATTTTTGATGAAAAAATGAGTAGCTAGGACTGGTTTATTGGGTCTATGACAAATATTGGATCTATATTGAACTTTTGGCGATTACAGTAAACCATATGATGATCCAGCATGGATGCTTAGAGCTCCAGGTACCATAACTTGGTAACACCAAGTTATGGGGTGCCACGTCAGCTTTTTCACATTCACATTCACATCCAAAAAAACTCAGGTAACCATAACTCAATAACACCACTTTTTGGGTCCCACTATTTTTTCATTTTTCATCACTTTTAAAACTAAATAAATTCATTTTCATTCATTAAAAATTAAAATTACAATTTCTAAAAAAAAAATTACAACCGAAATTAAAAAAAAAAAAATTACACAAACTTAAAAATTAAACATTCGAATTTTATTAAAAAAACTACTCGTCGGAGTCGGAGTCGTTTTGGAGTCGTTATTAAAAAAAACTACTCTAAAACGAACCTTGATTGGGAAAGTCGGCCATTTTTTTTTGAAGATGATAAGGTTGATTGTAATGTTTAGGTTGATGATTGATTTTTGAGATGTAATGATTATATCGTTAGGGGGGTAAAATAGTTTGACATTTTTGTTTATTTCAACTACTTAGGTCACATTTTGTAAAAAAAATTTTGTTTGTGTAAAATAAAACATAGCCGTTACCGCATTTTTTGAATAAAATTTTTTTTTTTTAAATAATCGAAGATAGCCGTTATAATAGAATTTATATATATAGTATTTTTTTTTTTGTAAAAGTGTGCCTCAACGAGAGTTTGGGTGGTAGCTCCACCACCAGAAGCCGCGAGGTTTTTTGTCGACGGTACCATATACGCCGCTACGGCGTTAATCGCCCCCCCACCACGCTTATGGTACCATGGAGCGCTTAAGGGCGTTGCTCTAAAAAAGGTGTTTGGTTTTATTATTATTACATTATAAAAATTTAATAATAACTAGTAAAATTTTTTGTCTTGTGAGCATTTATAATATTCGTCCATTCTTATCTAATTATCAATAGTACCCAGGATATGTTCTTATGTGCGTAAGAATGTCCAACTGAAGAAAAGTGTGAATATTGGGTTCAAAAGAATAAACAGTCCATCAATGTTTGTCAACTCTATATGCGTACAGTACATACATGTAAACTGGTATCTTATATTCTTCACCAACGGCCTTTTGGCGAGTGACACTGATGACAAGTTTGTGATTGTTGGTTCAATTCTGAACTAGGACAAATAAGCATTTACTTAATGATTAGAACGAAAAGATATAACAAGCAACGAGAGCGGTCGCAGGTCCTCAGATCTGTCCTGCTGTCCAAACGCAAAAAGTGTGTCAACGTCAGCAAAATGGAGTTTGACACCAGATATGCTATGGCACCAAATTCAGTGCATTGGTTGGCATCAAATTCTGGTGCAAAGCTTTTTAAATTTTTTTTAATTAACAATTATTAAATAAACTTATTAAACCTAAAATAAAATTCATTATAAATTAAAACATTACATTATAAAAAAAATACATAAAATTAAAAGACCATAAATTTATAAGCATAGAATACAGACATAATTTACAAAACATACAATTTAACGCGTCGGTCGATACTAGTGGGTGGTAGATATCGGCTCGAGTCGTTTCTTTTGGGCGTTGATGATAACCGGCGTAGGTCGGATCCATCCCCTTTGTCGATTTGGTGAACGGTGCATGTCCGACCACATATCTTGACTTGAATCAACCGTCTTCGGTCTTCGCTCTCTTTGCGAAGCACGTGTAATTGCCTTGCGGTCTAAGTCGTATGTTCCACCATGAACTCGGGATAAGCACCGGTTAAAACCTGAGGCTAGCGCCGAGTTAGAATCGAACGTTGACTTTTAGCAATTCGTACAACCCGGTGGCCGAGCACTCATCATCTTAAAATGTCCGGTTCTTTCAGTACCACCCCCCGAAGAACGTCCTTCTCGTTGCAAAGTCATTTCGGGGTTTTTCACTTGTGCCTATCTTTCAAAAATTTCTAGCACTCCAATGCGTAAACTCACCCCCGACGTGGGTTTTCATAACAATTGGACACCCTCGCCATATGGTTATCATCATTCGCACCCACTATGAGCAAGCGTTCCTCAATACAATTGGTTAAACTTATTACCGCACATTCAGTGAGCCACTTGCCCTCGTCAAAAAAGTCGCCAACCACGTGTGGAAGCCTTTTTGTTAGCTTCTTAGTGTACACATCTAAGATTTTTGTACCATAAAGTCGCAAAACGTTTTAACACACCCTGCTTTTTGGATCCTCGGAAATTTTAATGAAACGGTCCGCCAAAAGCACACTCCTCAGCTTGGAGGGTCCACGCATGTCGAATTCGGACTTCTTTCGTTTCTTTCTCAACTTCCACACTTTTCCCTTGTTTCTTTTTGGCTACCGACCTTCTTACGATCGCGTTAGTGCTTCGACGTCCGTTGGAAGCGGTTCCTCTTTTATCCTTCTTTCGATTTCGGCACTAGGTGTAGATTGTGGCTCAGAATTGTGGTTGAGAAGGGTGAATTGGTTTGATTTGTGTTGTTTGTTCATTTGCATTGCATTTTAAATTGGAAACAACAGTTGTTCGGCTGATTAGAATATTGAGTGGTAAGTTGGATATAAAACATTTGGGTGAATGAAGGTTTGATGAACCGCCCGGATGTTCGAAAGACACCCCGGAAGTTGGTGTTGGTCGGTAAAGCAGAGCGGAAAGTCCAATTCGGTTTGGGATTTTATTTTTTTGAGTGAAAAATAGAGAATTGGTATAGAATGTGTGTGAATTTATGAAAAAAATATAAAGGGGCTATTAAGGATTTTTTTAAAGGGTAAAAAGGGTTTTGAGGGTATTTTTTTCAAATATCCGCTCTCTCCAACGGCTATTTAAAAAAAAAAAAAAATTATCGATCGCTTGGCGCGAACCACGGTGTGGTGCGCCATGGCTCAATCTCGCGTCATGGCTTGGCACGAAGCCATAACACCCACCACTCCCTCCCCTCTTATTGTAATATAACGAAAATTTAAGATATGAGCAAATATAACGAGAATATGTAAGATATGCACATATTATTTTTTTCATACTATGACGAGGATTTATAAGATATGTACAAGTTAATTTTAATATTGCCAGGATTTATTAAGTGTGCAAATCTGTTGGTATTTATATGTATGCATTGGCTAATGATGGCTATAGATAAATCTTTTAACGCCATGAACACACACAAATATTTATCTTTTGGAGATTGAAAAGAATAATAATCTTTAATAGCTACAGATAATATTATTCATAGCCTATTCTGGTAGCAATAGGTGTTCGATAGGTACCCAGTGGACGTTTTTCATATATGATGGAATCCCGAATTCAACTGTCAATGTTCATTTCAAATCTGATACTCATGATCTCGGGTATTATAACTTCACAGATGAAAATGAGTACACGTTTGATTAGTGTGATGTTTTTGCGGTCGAATTTGCTTTCATAGGAGCTTTTTCCAATGAAACGAAAGTTGCGCATTTTGCTATTTCAATGGAGATATGACATATCATCGCCACCTTATTATAAAAAGACAATCAATGTTTTTTTGGGTACTAAAAGAAGATGGTTATTACTTGTCAAAAGAATTAAAACCCCGTTAGATGATCCAGCATGGATGTTTAGAGGAAACTGGGAGGAGACTAGTTAGCTATAAGAATCGTGTTTCCCCTGTTATAGTAATAAAGTTTTCTAAGAAAGTAGATCAGTGCTATGTTTATGACTGTGAGTTTGGGTTGATGTGCAGTTCAGTATATGTTCTTTCAAATTATCGTTGATGTTATAAGTTTTAAGTGTGATTGCAAGTCTTAGCAAGAACAAACTGGTCATTACTTCATACTCGTTGATATATTCATATAGTCATTCTCGCAAATTCAAACACCAGACTTAAACTTATGGAATAATCCATCGGCCAAATGATAATAAAGATGTCATCTTAAAGGGTGAATTATAAATAGGTTAATACATGTCGTGTGATCTAAGCAGCTGCAGAATTAAGTGCCAATCATATCAGAAGGTTTCCTTTTATCTACCTATAAATTGGAGAGCAAAGGCCATAAATGACTAACTTACTTATCCCAATTTACTGCTATTCCTAGTCAACTCTATAAAGGTACACACAAACATGTATACATTCAAATTTTTAACAAAATGAATAACTTTTAAGTAATTTGACTTAAATACCCTTTTAACTTCAATCTTCATCTTCCTTATATATATAACCCAGATTTATGCTATTTGTCCATATATAATTGTCAAGCCACGATAAATTTATATCAACTTACTAAACAATCTTAAAACTCAAGCTAGGCTAGAATATGTAATAGTTAATGACAAAGGCACACGCACATACGTCAGTGGCTACAAAAGGCTGCATCATATTTTAAAGATGTTCGTGTTCCACCGATTCTGTTTTCTGAAAGTGAGCGAAAAATAGTAAAGTACAAAAACTTAATAATACCATTGCCACAATGCCACCTTCCAAGCTATTTTTGGCCAATTTTAGGTGACATATTAAAAAAAAGTTATATATATATACACGTCAAAGAAGTCCCATTTTGGAAAAGAGAAGTGTTTTGAAACTAAACCACCGAGACCGAAAATGGCTACCGAAAAACAAGTAGCCATAGTTGGTGCAGGAATCAGTGGCCTGCTTGCATTTTGAATGTGGGTTTGTTATGGTTTGATGATATATAGAAAAATATAAGATATTTGGAATGTATAATAAAAATACTAGATGGTGGTTGGACCAAAAAATTTCATCGAATCTGGTAAAGAGAGATGATTAAATAAGATTGAAGACAAAAGGGTATTTTAGTCAAATTACTTAAAAAGTTATTCATTTTGTTAAAAATTTAAATGTATACATGTTTGAGTGTACATTTATAGAGTTCACTAGAGAACCAGTAAATAGTAATAATTAAGTTATCCATTTATAGCCTTGCCTCTAAATTGGAACATGACTTCTGAGGTAACTATACAACTATCAGTATGAGATAACAATAATTATAAATTCTTACGTAATAACATAGTATTAAGAAACAGAGTGAAAGATAGGGTAGGACGAAAAGATAAATCAAGTTTCATAGCCTTTAAAAAAAACTGCTAGAAAATAAAACCTAATCTAACTCCTAGGATAATAAATAAGTTTCAGGATACAATATCTATAGCTTATGCCATAAAGTAAAAATTTGTAGTCTTTGGCTACGCAATATATTGTACGCAGTGCACCAATTGGAGCTAAACACATCAGCAACACCCCAAGAATTATGCATATCTGCAAAAACAGATCAAAAACCAGTTTTGTGTAAGTTTACTACGAAATCATGAAAATATATTGTAATTCTATGGACACTATTACGGCATTTTTCAAATTGTACAAAGATGGTTTAACTGCAACGTACCCAATTTATAATCCATGAGAGACTAAACTTCTTGGGCTTTTTGATACGTAACCACATGATACAAGGAAGCTGAAAATAAAGTGCATACAATTAGTAAATACCCATCACATGAAACAACTGAATAGAATGTCTTGATACATAGTTCAAAATACAGCGATCAAATAATATGCAAGCATGACTAATGTTTTGGCTTACGAAATATGTAGTTGGTGCAAAAGCAAAGCCTCCAAAGAAACCCAAGAGACCCCCGAAAAATGGGAATGTTATACCAAGGAACATCGTCAAGGCTGTCAAATAACAAAATGAAACACTCATTAGCCAAACCAAAATAGAATTTGCAAAATGTACATTTTAATTGACCATAGAATTAATTCCTTACCACATAAGTAGCTTCGTGTAACAAAACCTTAGGTAAAAAGTTTGGTTTAAATTTCATCTGCTTCGTCAAAAAGGTCTCTGCCTGATCAAAAACTCCCATCGCGAAGATCTACAGTATTCATTTGATATGAGTTTTTTGTAACGATATGTATTGCTTTTTGGAGGTATAACTGATAATCATGAAACATAAAGATATGCTACCTGATAGCTTCCGATTACATGAATAACAACAAACAAGTTTGCAATTGCAATAACATTGGAGGACGTTCAAGTGAAATGAGGATATTGTCTTCAACAGTATTACCAAAAATCTTGTAGCCGATCATTGAAACAGGAAAATAACACAATGCGACCACAATATACGCAACTATAACCCCTCTCCACATGGGTTTTTTAGAGGGGGTTTCGGGTGTTGAGGGGATTGTTGCTTGATACCAAGAACACGTTTATGAACAGCAAATGCAAAGGCTACAATCGCCTAACGCATTAAGAACCTAAGTCTGGCCCTCATAGTTGAAAGCTTGGGGTTACATATGGTTGACACTCCCTTGTGACTGAATCGCCCCATGCAAAGTGGAATAACGTTTACAAATTAAGTTGTGCACCACTATTTAGTTCCTTTTAAGAGTATAAACAAGTCGAAAGATAGACTTCACATTCAGTAAGAAAATTATCTGAAATTTTGTAGTTAGTTTTAAAACAATACACAAGTCTGAAATTTATGCCACATTTTTTAAGTTTTTATCATAAGAACGCGAGAACACTTATTTTACCTAACAAAACACATGATTGAAAACAAAGAATAACTTGAAGGTGAACAACTTATAACGCAAATCGCATGTGATATTTTCTTTTCAATCACATTGATTTATACGGTAAAAAACGAAATACCAGTTAAGGATACAACTGATTTATTTATATTCTGTCTTAATTTGAACTGAATAACAACTAATTAACATACCAGATGGACATGACGGCAGCAATAAACGAGACAACACTGATGGAGTTAAAGTTCTGAGATGCGTCAGAAGAAGATGGAATTCCAGCGAACATCATGATGCAATATGTTGTTTTGATTGGTGGTCCGCCATGTGGAGATAAGGTGTCAATAGCTTTCTTGAGGGACTTGCCTCCGGTGACCATGTAAACAATGTTAACACCAACTTCAACGATGAGTTGTTGAGGCACCACGATCCACAGCCCACGCTTCTTGCCAAAGGCTTCTTGGCCAAGCTCGTGGTAACGATCAAAGCGCTTACCAGGGACACACTCATGCATCTCCACCATTTGCCATAATGTGTAGAGAGTAATCACCCATGACAATATCATTACAGTAATTCCAGGACCCCTACAAATTAAAGGAACACAAGTTTATACATTTTTTTCTAAAACTTAAACACTTTTTTGCCAAATTGGATGCAATTTGTTCATACGATTTCTACGCCATAGTAATTACTCACACACCAAATGTAAAACATTGTACAGATTGAGGTAATCTTTACATACCAGTTTTGTTCTCATTGAAAGTCTCGATATATGTTCATTAACAATTACAACACATTCTGGTTCATCTTGATTTTTATTCATATCTTTTACTTTAAAAAAGTATTTGTAGTGGTAACTATTAATGAGTCTTGTATGAAACTAGATTTTGATTATACTTTATCTATAATGGTAACTAATATATTGTTTCCCAACAACTTTTGGTCGAGCACAACAACTTTTGGTCAATATAGCTCAACATAAACAAATATATAGTTTAAGCGTGCGTACCATCCAAGCTCAGACATGGCATATGGAAGGCCGAGTACTCCAGCTCCAACCATGGCGGTAACATTGTGGAAAGCCGAATACCACCACTTGGCATCACGAGATGACGTAACCGGCAGCCAATCGTTCAATGCTTTCTCTTCTGCTGCTTTTTTCACGGAATCTGTAGCTGAATCACCTTCTGCTCCCATAGTCGCTCAGCCACAAATTGAGAGGAGATTGGATAATTAATAAGAAAATGCAGGATGGTAATGGTTTGTTATTGTTATGATAGTTAGTTTGGGATCGGAGTCTAGCTATATATACAGATTACAAATTTACAACTCCTTATCACCTTAGAAATGAATTAACTATATATAACTCGAACATTAAAGTTCATTCACTATCTAACTGACTGATTAATTACGAAAGTTAATTAATTAGATACCATGATAAGCAATACTATAGGCATATCATCTTAAGAAGAGTCATTGAAAGCATAAAACCCCAACGAAATGCGGAATTTACAAACATCGTTATAAGAAATACATGTAACTATTTGATTGTACATCATCATTTCTACAGTAATCTTTTACCTAGTAAAGGAAAACAAAAAGTGGGGACTTTTACATTTCAAAAAAAAAGAATTTTTTCTTATTAGGTTTGATGCTTCTAATTTTTTATTATTTTTTAATATATGTTTAATTAAAAGGCTTAAATACTTCCAAAATTGGCATTATTTTGGTGGGGAAATCTGATGGAGAAAAAAAAAACATAAAAATACGTGTCAAATTTATAAAAACAAAAACTTGAAAAAAAGAGGAGGTAATTAATAAAACTTCAGTGGTTTAATTTTAAATAAATTATATAGAGTTAAGTGTAAATTTATAAATTTACAAATTTTATTATAACTTAAAAAAAACAAATAACCCTGTAAGCTTTCATAACTTATAAAACAGAAAAAATAAAAATTATATATATTTAAAAAAAACATAATGTACAAACCCCGTGCGTGCACGGGGATTAGAACTAGTATCCTATTTATAGGAGAACACTCAAAACCCTAGTCAAAGGAATATGGAGAGTTTATAGTAGATATAAACATATCCATAATTATCCTCCTTTAATTAAGGAATAGTGGTTACATGACCATTCATATCCTGGTCATTAAATGCAGTCAAACATGTCATAAGAACAAGACAAATTAGCTGAATTCATTCCAACGACGTTGAGCCTTCAGCGCCCTGAACAGTCAGCTAGCCCGCTGAGGGTTCAGACTGAAAAGACCCGCTCATGAATTAACCCTCTGAGGATACAACCTCCGATGGATTACTCCCTGTCAGCTAACTCACTCAGTGAGTTACACCACACAGTTAAAGAACATCCCTCAGTCCACTAAAGAACATCCCTCAGTTTAGAGTTACTCACTGAAGAGTGAACTCACTGAGGATCACTAGAGACCACTCACCTTTCAGTCCAGAGATACTCACTGAAGACATCAGCGACCTCTAAACTTCATCAGATACATGAATTCCCTTTTAACCACTATCAGAGTCAGGGTGTTCAGTGACCTCTGGGTGTATACTCCGTACCTCCATCCCTATTAACCGGTATGAACAGAACCTACAATTGAACTAAATTTCCAACAATCCTCCCCAATTTAGTACAATCCCTTTGCATGAAAAATAAAACAAATAACAAACAAGTGCATAAGCGAAAATGTCCTGAATTTCGACCTTAGTAGATTCACGTTTAAATATTCGAGAATTAGGGTGTTCTAAGAACACACAAGTTTTAAATACCTAAAGGTAAAAACACACAAGTTTTAAAACACATAAAAAACTCCTGACACTATTACATAGCCATGTGTCCATATCCAATTCATAAATGTTGTAAGAGCCAAAGTCTATGCTCCCTGAAGCGGCAAAACCTCAATATTTACATAGGTGGTTCCTCTTTATTCATGCTCTTGCTAAGCACTTTTTCAAAGAAATTAACCATTAAAAAGTAATGACTAAATACATGTGCTTCAGTCCACTGAACGTTCAGCTTTCCACATTGAACTCAGCTGTCAAATTTTCTCAGCAAGGAGTTGGACTTTAATTCCATCCCTTCAGCAGACTTTATAACCAAGTCTCTAGCCAGTCCCTTCGTCAAGTGATCAGCTAAGTTTTGTTGTGACCTCACAAACTTTAGGCTGGACGGAGTGGAGGTGAGTTTGGCAAAACTCACCTAGGTGACTTATGAAGTCACGCGCAAGTGCCATCCCACCCCTAAAACTCACCCAGGTGACTTCCACTATCATGGTGAGTTTCACCCATTTTTTGTCACACTTCGGTGAGAAACTCACATATGTGAGTTTGAAAACTTGTGGGCTCAATTCTTTTTTATTAAGTATATATTAATTGGTTGTGAGTGTGTGTGGGTATTTTGTGGGGTATATTTTATATAAAGTGGGTATTTTAATGAAAGGTGAGTTTTAGTGGTAAGGTGAGTTCTTATTACGGTTGAAAGGTGAGTTGTAAGGTAAGTTTTATTTGGAGAGAGAAAGCTGATATGGCGCTGACGTGTCAGGTGAGTTTTTCACCACCACTCCATTCAGCCTTATAGATACCACCCCTTTCATGATAAGTTCACGAATCATGCTATGCCTGACACCTAGGTGTCTAGACTTCCCATTATCACACCATTTTCAATCATATCTTCATCTAATCTGACTTTCCATAGATGCAAAATCCCAAGATTATTTTCAATCATATCGTCATCTAATCTGACTTTCCATAGATGCAAAATCTCAAGATTCTCCCACCTTGTTACACCATTTCGATGAATCAATAAACAATCACGCAATTTCATATTCGTAAAACATCTATTGTTGAAAACAACGCATCATCAAAGGTAAACTCATGTGGCTCTCTTAAAGTGATGTGTTTGGTTTCACATATTTCTTTTACAACAGAAAATCATGGGACTATGCAGTGTTAAGGACCTTTATTGACCGATCATGCAAGCTAAGGGGATGTTCATTCGTACGGGTTAATCGGATTTACGCTGAGGTACGCGTTTATTCGGCCCAAAATATCGGTCCAGTTCGGTTTTGAAAAAGAATTTCACAATTATATACTCGCGAAATCGAACGAAGTTCTAATTGGATTGAACTAAACCCAAGAACCAAAAGCCGAACCGAAAAACACAATAAAAACCAAAAAAACGAAATAAAGAATGTTTTAAAGAATCCGTCAATTTTTGTTTAAATTTAATTGATTATTAATTTAAAAAAATAAGACGTTGCAAGCTTGTAATATCAATCTGATGTTTTTATTCTATTAAAATGATAATTTAATACCCGATTTTCTCTGATATCACATCTCTTAATATACTCCTAATTTATTTATTCACCCAGCCCCCCCCCCCCCCCCCCCCCTCCCCCCCCCCCCCCCCGCCCCCCATCGGTTTCAACACCTGCCCCATGAATTTCCCATGAGCCCCCCTCCCCTCCTGAACGAATCCCCCCCCCCCCCCCCCCCACTCCTACCCACAGGGCCGCCTACCCACCATTATATTATATATATATATATATATATATATATATATATATAATATGTTTATATGACTTCTTTTTTCGGTTTAAATTAGCAAAACCATATATAAAACGAAAACCAAAAATTTAATTCGAATCAGTTTGATTTTTTTAGTTCAATTTTGGTTTTTGATTTATTCGTTTTAATAACCGAACAATGAACACCCCTAATGCAAGCAAATGAGATGTTGCGTCATTATTGAAAAAAAAAATTACATGTACTTATAACTTTTTTGACATACAAAGTTCTACTTATCACATTATAAATTTATAAATGCTTACTCTTCATTTTTAAAGTTATTGAGTTCTACATGAGTGATTATCACGCTATAGATGATATTTCACTATAGATTCGTATTTTTACCATTTATTTATTCTAAATCTATGACGATCTTCCAAATAAACATAACATTTCTTATGGTAAAATATTTCACATTTATTAATAAGTTTCATGCCAGAATATTTTTTTTATTATATGCAAGTTAACAAACTCACCCACTAATATATAAATCCATAATTAATTTTTCTTTTGTTACAACCCCGTGTGTGCACGGGTATTATAACTAGTTTGTTAAAAAATAGTTTTTATGCTTAATATATAAAATATTTCATATTTTTATATTTTTTTTTCTAATCATTGCAAAACCTTTTTCGTTTTTGTTGTTGTGAAAGACCGGATTAACCCGATGATTGAACCGGTTGAATCGGTAACCAGATGACTAAACCGGATCGATTAGTGACCCGGTTTTTAAAACATTGGTAAACACTTTTAGCTCAAAAAGTCTAAACCTCCCAAAATAGTTTGAATCAATGTAACGTTGCATCGACCAAACCTCCATTCTCCTATCTTGTCCAAAAATAAGAATGAAGCTCTTTTATCTTCTCCAAAAATAAAAACATATCATATCTCCCCCAAAATTAAAAGGTCTAACCTTCCACACAAAAGGTATCTTCATTTTTTTATTTTGGTGTTCGATTTTTTATGTTTCTTTTTGTTCGACTGTTATAATGAGTGTGTTGTGACAAATAAAATGTTTTAAACTTTTAAAATATGAATACTAAACTTATTTTAGGTAAATTGTTTTTCTTGATTCACAATTTACAATAGTTTCTATGAATACATTACTAGCTTAAAGACCCATGTAACCCAGATGTATGTTAAAGATTTTATTTTGTAAGAAGTTGTATGCATAAATAAAGTAAGAAGAACACAAAACATAAACAGGTTCTGTTAATATATGAAAGAAATAATGGGATAATACGTGAATTATTCGATAAACATTTGAGGTTGTAACAATTATTATAATAAACATCGATGCGTTTTGGTCTCCACCTTTTATGGTCTTGAATATCAAAGGACGTCTGTGAGCGCTAATCAAGTCAATAACCAATGTTCATTTCGTGAACACCTAATAGTCAATTGAAAATGTAGATCAATAATTAATTAGACTTTAAAATATAGAAAATAGCCTGTGATATGTACATTGTACGTACCTCTTGGACGTTGTTCATAGACCTTCTAGTACTTCTTTGTAGATGACATTTGTAGTAGTTTTAGATATATTTCCATCCGGTCCCAAACGAAAGCCTTCAAACCTTTTTTTCTTTTGACTTTTGATACAGCAACGTACAGTTGTCCATGTGTGAAAACAGGATGTGGTGGGTACAAACCATCTTTTATAAGCGATTGACCTTAGATTTTGTTAATGGCTTTGGCAAATGAGACTGACACATGAAATTGTTTTTTGACGATCTTAAGCGGTAATCATTTATCACACGAAGTAATTCTCAACCTCGGTATAATAACCTTTTTTCAAAGTGTGTTTCATTAATGATTTGGGCACTAGATAACGCTCAAATTATACATGTTTCTATATGCATTATCAATGCTTTTATATATCTAATTTGGTTGATTATAAGAACTTTCCGTATACAATAGAATATATTTGTCATTGTAGGTTCATATGATGTATCGTGAAAGAAAGCAAAAGAATAAAGGTTACTTGAAGACATCCCGAGCTCAAAACGAATAAAGCTCAGGTGTTTATACATATTGGAAATCAAGATACAAGAAACGAATAAAATCTCAAGCTGAAAAGTCTCCAAGTATGCCGTACTTATCAATTGTGCGCTGCACTTCTTCTCAAAACATCCCAAGTACGCCGCACTTATCAGTTGTGCGCCGCACTTCTCCCCAAAGTCAGAAGTAATTAAAGCTCAGTCAAACAAGTGCATTAATGTCCCAATTACGCTGCACAAAATACTTTGTGCGCCACACTTCCTATCCAGCTATGAAGAATTGAATGCTAGTGCATTAACACTTAATGTACGCCGCACAAAATACTTTATGGGCCGCACTTTTACCTGAAATTTAGCCTATAAATAGAGATGAAAATCAAGCATTCCAAATCACTTCTCATCAAACACATTATACACATCAACACACACAATCATAAACCACTTTAGACCCCTTTAGAGAGGAGGATAAGGATTGGTTGCGAGTTCTTTAGGATCCAATGATCCAAACACCCCTTTTCTCCACACTTACCACCATATCACCACCATTTCTAGACCCCAAATACTATATTTCCAGAACCTAAGCACATCATACCCTGAGGATTAAACGATTCACACCAAATCTCTAATTCCTTCACTATGTTAAACCTGTTACCAAACACACCATTTGGTAACGTGTTCTTGATTTCCGGCGGGTTTGTGACAGCCCCGTGGGTTATCTTAGTAGGTTCAGATTTTGGTTGTTTGTGGGAGCAATTGGTTATTGGTTTGGTTATGATGTAGTGTTCGTTGTTTACCTCGTTCCTATATGTGAAACATGAATAATATTTGGATGATTTTGCCATGACTTATGAATATACATGTTTATGAATTCGATGTTATCTTTACTTGGATCATTGTTTATCTTTTGGTATATCATTGCAATTGAAATAGGCCGAAAGGGTTAACTGTCTTGATGTATTTTGAACCGTTTATCTATGGCGTGTCAATATCATACTTGTGAGAATTGTGTGGTAAATTGATAAATAAACAAGTTGAAATAGTTGTTGGGAATTATATTTTGAGTTGATAAGACAAAACACGAATGAAACAAGATAGAAACATGAAGGACCAAAGTTGTAGTCAAAGAATACTACAAAAGATAAGAATTAAAAGATTTGGTCAAAGATAATGATTGAATAACTAATTGGTCAAAGATAATTAATTTCATCATTATTATCATTATTAATTGGTCAAAGATAATTAATTTTATCATTATTATCATTATTAGTTTCCATGTAAACCTTGACTCCTTATACTATAAAAGGAGGTCTAAGGTATGTACTTTAGGCATCCATCATACATAGAACTCTCCCAATGAGAGTCTAGTTAGTTAGTTAGTTAGTACACCATAATTAGTTGGTGTAGCCCCAAATTATAGTTGGGGTAATAGGAGAACGTTCAATAAAGAAAACCTTGTTTAATAACATCATTGTTCTTTATATTCCGCTGCATGTTTATGATGTTATTTGTAAAACGATCCTAGATGGCTTAAACGATTCTTATCAATTGGTAAGCCTCTAGAAACACGCCAATGCTCCGAAAATACTTGAGTGTAGTTTCATAAAGTCTTAATTAAATGATTTAATAATTTGCCATCCCTTTTCTTTCGATACCGTGTTAAAAATGGATATGGATCATTGTCATTTTCATTAGTTAACCATTCTGTTTCTCGCTTAAATTGATTAATCAAGATTACCAAAATTCATCGAGACATTTATAGGTTAACTTTGAGTGCGACCACACAAACATTTGATTAATCCAACGAATTTTGTTTTTTTCTTTGTCAGGTTCTTCTCTCTTTAAGAGTCTTGCTTCAAAAGGTGGAATGTCGTTTCTTTGTATCGTTTTTGTTGGTGTTTTCAATATATTTTGTTAGTGCAAATATTACGATATTTAATCTGTACGATCTTTTTATGTTTTGGTGATGACAAACTGTGTAGATCCGGATAGTGTATAAATCCAGAAGTGTTGATGGTGTGTCGGTTAGTATTTTAGGCCTCAAAATACATTGGTGATGTGGTAGATTGGTTCTAGCTAAGATTTAAATTGAAGAGGGTTATCTATGAATTTACAACGGTGGTCCAAGTTATATTACGTTATCCTTTACAGTGTGTTTTTCATACCCTTCGATATCATTACAACACTTTGTTAAAAGCACTGACTAAAGAAGGCAAAGCTCAAAGTCAAATGCAGATTACCCTTTACATTAGGGAGATTGTTTTAGCATTAGAAATATTAAAGTTCAAAGAGAAGGAATGTAATCGATCATCTTAGTCGTTAACGGTATTTCGTTTGTAATAAAGGCTAGACTGGGTTTAACGGGCTTGAACTATAATATAATATTGTCATGTTTCGGGCTTTTAGCCCATTAAAACACCAAGCCCGCCTCAATAACAAAAGCCCATACGCCAAGTATGGGCCCGTTTAATAAATAACTCAATGTGATGAAGATGTATGTTGGTCATTCATGTGTCTGTGTTTTACATGTGGAAAACCTCCCACCACTCTTTTCATCTCTCTGATTACTTTATTTCCATCTCTTTTCTTTCTAGCTTTTATTTTGCTTCATTCGGTTCTTATTGCTAATTTGACCGAGGGCACTAATGGTATTCTTGCTAAAATAATTGTTGTTGGTATTCTCGAATTGCCTGAAAAATGTTGCGTTTGTTTGATGTGTTGGTTGTTCATAGACTATTGTGTGAGTATTTTTGATGCGTAAATGTTATTATTATTCATGATTTGATTCAAAAATAAAAATCACGAGGACGCTTCAGTGAGAATGGTAGCATATATTTGTTGACACCTCCCTCCTTTCCTTCTCTTCTAACTGTGAAAACTTTACGGTAATCAATATTATGGTTTGTCATGTTTCTAAGTCCTTGTGGACCACTGGTCATCACATTCTGATCGAGCAACATGATCTTAATTTCATAAAGACTCTCACGTTTCTAATTGTGAGCTTGATTCTTAGTTTCACTGAGAATCTCAAGCTTCTCCCTGTGACATGTGTCAAAAAGGCCAAATAAACTAGAGAGCCATTTTGTGACACCCTGTATATTTCAGGTCGATATTCTATCATTTTTGTCTCATTATTTGAACTTTTTATAAATTAAGTGTTAATTGGACGTTTAATTCGGGAAGTTGTCCGACGTAAACTGAAATCGTGTCATCGAAAGCTTTCTGACATCGAACTCGAGTTTAGTTTACTTCAATTATACTTTGTAAATTCACTATGTCATTTCGTCGCTTACAAAATATTTCTCAGCCTTTTGGTATTCATTAGAGTTTAAGTCTTGGAACACCTTCACCATGATTCCAAACAACTAATAATATTAGTCTTCAGCATTAAAAAATCAACTTATGATATCTTTACAACTTTTCTATTACATCAAGCGAAGCACCTTATAAGTATTCCGTTCGAATATTTGGTAAAGGATGTGGTACGAAGGTGATAGTTTTTTCTATAATCTCGTCGTACTTGCCAGATCCTTAAGGTTTCTTGTTTCATTGGAGGGGCTGATCTATGAGGTTTGTCTTTGGGCTTCACGAAGGGCTGGTCATATGGGGTTTCTTCGTTTCGCTATCCAAAGGGTTTCGTTTTGCGTATGCTGTCGGTTTGCTTCTTCGGTCTGCCTACATGGTTGGCTCTCGTATTGTGATGGAAAGATGTGTGAAAAACCACCATCCAACTCATGGGTCGGCTCCCCGAATAAGGTAGGGGTGGGGTGGGATTGGTTTTTGGATTGTTTTCTTTTATTTGTTTTACACTTAAGTCCTTCTCGTAAATATTTAACAAACCATTTGAAAAATACTGTTACTTTACAAGTTAGTTACGACCGTTATAGTTATCGTTTAAATATTACTACTATTATATATTAATTTGATTTATTGTTTTATTCGTATTTTAAAGTGAGTGACCCTGTAAGCTCACGTATTTTTTGGACATATGTTATTTGTGGATATGGACATATCCATAAGCTCTAACTTGGAACCATGTTACAAATAATTATAATAACATTGGTAAGCCTCTAGCAACACGACAACTGCTCCGAAATACTTGAGTGTAGTTTCTTAAAGTCTTAATTAAATGATTTAAATAATTTGCCATCCCTTTTATTTCGATACCGTGTTAAAAATAGATATGGATCAATGTCATTTCATAGTTTTTTCATATGTCATGTGGATGTTAAGAACATGTTATAATGGAAACATAAGCCTTATATAAGTATGGCTCATTTATTTAAGAGTATGTATATAAACTAGTTACTAAATGTGGCTTCACAATAGGGACCATATGAAGTTATCTTGGAATGACTGGCTTATGTATCCTCTTTCGATCGCGCGTAATGACAATGGTTAGAGCTGCTTTTGGTTTTTTCCTGAAGCTAACGTTCAAGTTCGCTGGGTTGGCGTACCTGTACGCCAATGTTTTTTCGTTTGACATCTTCGTCGGTTTTGAGGATGGTTCTTCTTTTCATCATTCTCTCGGGACTTGTTTGGGGTTTCATCAAAATCCATCCCGAAGTGAAAACCGATCCGTCGGCCTTCGTGTCAAAAGTTTTTTCATCCCTTTTGATTCCCTCGTAGTTAAAGTCTCGGGATTTTACCATTTTTTGATGTTATGTAATTCTTTTTGTTGACTCTATTGTACTTTAAGTTTCTAGCGTCTTGCTAGACTCTTTTTACATATATTCCATTTTTGCCGTTCAAAAAAAAAAAGAAATGTTTTATGTGGCAATTATTTCAAAATTCAAAATCTGGTTCTTTTCCTCCCAAAACAAGTTTAGCTTTCACCAGACAAGTTTGTCACCACAAAAAGACAAAAACATGATCGTCTGTCGGGGCGGTCCCTTAAATAGGTCGGCGGCCCTCTCAAATATCCGGCGGCCCCCTAATATATCTGGGACCGACGTATCCTGACAGACAGTTTTCAGCCCCTATAAATAGTGGCTCACCTCTAACTATTTTCATAACCTTTTTGCACGATTTTCTTTCAGTTTTTTTCTCTCTCTGGATCTCACTATATCATTTAACTTGTTTAAACTTGTTTAAATGTGATCCAATCTTCTGTCATTTCCTTCTTCCCTCAAGTGAGAAAGAAGAACTTTCGTCATCGTCAAGATACGAAGTTATATAGTCTAGTTAGTTAATTCGTAACATTTGTTACACATAGATCGAGTTCATGTCTTTCATTCTTGTGTAGTTGTGTAGATCCGGATAGTGTATAAATCCAGAAGTGTTGATGGTGTGTCGGTTAGTATTTTATGCCTCAAAATACATTGGTGATGTGGTAGATTGGTTCTAGCTAAGATTAGGACTCGACATCTAGCTTAGTGTCAAAAAATAATGTAAGCGACGCGGTTTATGTGTTTAGGCCATAAAACACAAGGTTTGTTATGTTGAGCCATAAAACATAACGGGTTTGGTTGTACCCGAAGAAGAACTCGACATCTAGCTTAGTGTCGGAAAATAATGTAAGCAACGCTATAAGGTTTTCTCCGTCGAAAGGGAGCTTGTTGATTAGTGAAGTAACTCTCGAGTTGGATACTCGAGGAGTGGAGTAGGGCGAAGAGGAGCTTCATGACCGAACCACTATAAATCACCGTGTCGGTTTGCATTTTCTTTTACCTTTCGCTTTACTTATTTCTTTACATTTACCGCATTACTTTTATACTTGCATTGTGCTCATGATTGTGTGAATGGTTGTGTATATCTTGTTAGTTAAGTTTGTGTAGCTCTTTGTGCAAAATATTGTGAGTGTGATTATATTGTTAGAATATATGTTAGCTATTGTAAACCTATTGTCGACACTTCTCAGATTGCGTCAAACTTGATCGGGTAATTGATACAAGAGATTTAAAGTTTTTTAAAAGGAAACGTATTCACCCTCCTCTACGGTTTCCACAATTGGCATCAGGAGCCACGTCGCTCTAGTTTTCAAAACAAATGGTTTTTAAAATAGAGTACGATCCATGTATCAAATTACCCATGAAGGGGGATTAAATATGAAAAGTATTTTGTTGCTTGATTCGTATTAGTTTTGTTGTTAAATATATCTCGTATACTAGCTTGACTAAAAATATTCTCAAAAATCTTGGAAGTGTAAAATACGTCTTTGTAAGTCATAGGAATAAAAATGATGTCTAAAACACGTGTTTTATGTGCTGGAACAACTCCCTGAAGTCCTACGTTCCTACATTAAGTTACCAAATGATTTTATACGAAAAACGTATTTTTAGGTCACAAGTGATGGTCCCATAAATGTCCGGGCGGCCCCCTAATATATCTGGGGGCCGTCACCTTTATGGGGGCCGCCTGTCTATTTCAGCAGAATTTGGCAAACTTCAAAAACTCATATAAAATTAACCGTAAGTCCGTAGAAGTCGTGCCACCCGCCATTTCGAAGATAATTGAGGCTACTTTCATTTAAAAATACTTTCAAGTCTTCATTCTAAACTTAAACAAGTAAAAAAAATGCAAAATACTACATAGTGATTAAAACTTTAAGTTTCGTTTTAATGTAAAACTTGTATTTTGCATTTTCCTTTGAGTCGGGCATTTCTAATTGATATATCTATGAAAAATACTGTATTTGTCCTTTTAAAATATTGATGTTAATTAACTTTTGAAATGGGGAGGAACTATTTTATTTTAAATTCAAATCAAGCTAAGTATACATCATTATATCTAATACACAAAACAACGACGAGTATTTTTATGTGTATGCTAGATGATTATGTGTGTTTACTTTTGTTTCAAATTGGTTAATAGATATTAATAAGTAATCATTACTATTTGTAATTGAGCTAATTATATATCTAAACACATGTGCCATGTATGCTATTTGTATGTTACTAGTTTTCGTATTATGCCTAATACGAATTACGCCAGATATCTTGCGTTAAGTTGCAAAATTGTTTGTGCATTGCATATAGGCATAGATCACTATATTTACAAGTGTTACATAAATATTTTGTAGATCATTTTGAGTGTAGTAACCCACTTAGGAATGAGAGTTTAATAGTTTGTCAAGTGTGTGAAAAAATAATGTCCTAAGATCATATGTTAAAACTCATCATTAAAATATTTCTAACACATTATCTCTCTTCCAATAAAATGTCTAAATATTTTCATCATCTTGCGTTGTTTGACCTCAGGTTGGTTAAACAAAATAAAAGAGTGTATTAATACATTGGTAATTAAGGAAAAAAAATATTTTTAAACTTTGCTTGTGCTTACATTGTTCTAACACACACACATAATTATATTCTATTTATAAACGTATAGTATTTTACAAAAGATGTTTGTTGTATAAAAATGGTTAGGAAAATCATTTATATACTCATAAAATATTAAAAACTATGCATACTATACATATCAATAAATAGTTTTTCGCACAAGCAAAATATATGACAATCTTGAAGTAAGAAATTAACTTGTCATTATTCATCAACCTCACCTTACAACTAGTCGTAAGATAAATGGAACATACTGTGAAAATCTTTATTTGTTTTCATTTAAAAAGAGTGTTCGTGAGGGTCAAGAAAGATTGTGAATATATATTGATTCATTATTCAAATTATGATTGATATTATTATCGAATCTAATTGACATGTTTTCGAATATGAACAAGAAATCGGATTCTTATTTGTCTAGCTTTGAGATTATAACAAAATGTAACAAGATATATTATCTTAAACCTACATACTCAATCACACTCGATTGATATGAAAATAACGATATCCTTTTCTAAGACGATAAGAATATGCATCGGATCATAACTCACACTTGTGTAAATGATGTCATATTGAGTCTACTTGTCCAATAGCTGTGTTCCAAATATTTGGCAAATATATGCATAAAATACACAATGAAGTAGGATTGACGACTTGGATGTTTTGTCCAAAATATTCAAGTAATTTAGCTTGCAATGCAATTGGTAAAGTCGTCATCTCTGAAAAGCCAAACATGAGCAAATGCATAACATATGTAACTTTGCTCAAACAATGAAAAAGCACAACTTAAAACTCAAATTGGCTTCTCATCAAAACTTTCTCTTACTTTACCAAATAAGCATAATATTTCTTCTTTACTAAATGAGAACCCTTTAACCATCTAAGGTTAGTACTGGGAATAATTAAACATATTCCACAAACTATTTTTGTGCTTTCTTTTAATAAGTGATCGTAAGAGGATTTTGAATATGAAGATGATTATTATTCAAACGATAATCAATCTCATCACAAAAAAAAGAATATGAACATGAAATTGAGACTAGGATTTATCTAGATCATGGAAATATCAATCAAATAACCACATATATCTTTCCGTGTCTACATGTTTAACCATCCTCGGATATTACATGAAATCACAAAATCGATTGCAAGACAACAAGATTAGTCATCGAATTACAATTCACATTTGCAATGAAGATATTTCATTGAGTCTAAAGTGTTTAAATGTTGTGTTATTAGCTATGGTCAAATTATACATGCTAAACTTAACACATTCTAAGTAGGATTGACGATTTATGATTTTCCATCGGAAAGCTCATAAGTACTCCAACTTGATAAGAAAGTCTTGGATGTAATTTCCGAAAACTCAAACCAAGAACCCTTATAACTTATATATGTTTCTCTTAATAACCTAATATCAACACTATCTCCCAAATAATAGAAAAATGATCCTTGTCCAAATCCGGCACCTCCACGGATCGATGGATCCTTCATCCTAGATTCATCTTCGGTTTAGGTAGATCTGCCCTGTGGAATTAGATTTAAACATCTTCCTCTTGTCAATCTCTTGCTTAAAAGTCTAACATACATGTAACTAAACTTTCGCTAAACATCATTATTTCTACAAAGAAACAAACACAAGATCTATTAAGGTAAATAACCTTAATTGGATTTCTCTCATAAAAGACATTTAAAGGTGAATTCTTTGAATACTCTCAATATAGAGCATTACACATTGTCACTTTTATGCATACGCCTAGGTCCTAGATGACTCATTCTTTCTTATAGCTACAACTTGCTTGCTTTCTCATTCAACCTTAGAATTCCACACATATTGATTAGGATTATGTGAACCAAAATTAAAGTATGTTAGTTGAGTCATATTAAGCTTTGTATGAAAAGAAAATACAAATTTTATCTTTGTTACACTTCATTAGGAAAATATAGAAATTCTATTTTGTCTAACATGAGAATGACTACTAGAGAACCTATCGCACTAGAAATTCAATTTGACCTAACGGTTGAATTGCTTCAAAGAGTAAAGTTGGGTTTGTGGTATAACCCGTAAAAATAGTCGTGTTTAGCCTGAATTGAGCACCACTAGTGATAGTCTCATATTTATTCTCTAATTTGATTAAATGGCTCTTCCTAAATATGCCTAATGATAGTCTACATAGATAGACTTTGTATTTCATTAGGAGTGCACACTAAGCAAGTAGAAATTAGGCTTCTCCTTAGTTAATCTAGACATAATGCACTCACATATGTGCTTTGAAGTTTCAAGATGATAACTTGCTCTCATGTAATGCAATTATATGCTTTCATGTTTACCTTAATGCTCAACGTTTATTTGCTTAGCTATTGAATGTATGTCTGCTGTAAAAGAGATTGCCTTTTTCTAGCAATTTAGATAAAATATCTCTTAGTTTATCTAAATAACACATGCTCCTAAGTGTTAAATGCTAACATGTTCTACATGAAGATTGCATTTAAAATTATCACGTTTTATATGCGTCATTCTACATGACTTACATGTTAATTGTGCACCTACGCTATGTTAGTTTAATGTATGACAATTAATATTTAAATTTTATATAGTCTTACACATTAATCTTGTTGATTATTGTGTTGATGCATGCTTAGATAAACTTGCAAGCTTATATCTATATAGCTCATGCATCTAGGTATATATTTTCTCATACTAGAATATTTTTCTTCGCGTCCGTGTCACAAATCTAAAAAAAGTCAAAATATTCGCAAAATGGTCTTAAATATTTTAGAGTCTTCACTCACACACTCCTTTGATCATCATCTCGCTTTCTTTCAAATCATTCACTCTTTTGTCAAGAAAATGTTAGATACAAATCTAACGCTCCTCCAAGTAGGTTTGACAACTTAAATATTTCATCCAAAATATTCAAGTATCTTTAACTTGCGATCGCAAACGTTAAAGGTCATATCTGAAAATTCCTATTCAAGACTTTTAACAACATAAGTTAAAACGCTCTCCTTTTCTCTTCGACGAAAACATCATTTTCTCTTCGACGGAATCATTCTTTTCTCTTCGATGAAAACATTCTTTCTCTTCGACGAAACATTCTTTTTCTTCGACGAAACATTCTTTCTCTTCGACAAAAGCATTCTTTTCTCCTCGACGAAAACATTTTTTCTCTTCGACAGAACATTCTTTCTTTTCGACGGAAGCATTCTTTTTTCTTCGACGATAACATTCTTTTTCTTCGACGAAACATTCTTTTTCTACGATGAAACAATCTTTCTCTTCGACAAAAACATTCTTTTCTCTTCGACGAAAACATTTTTTTATGAAAATGCTCTTTGTCTTTTGATCACACATCTTCCTTCTCACTCAACCACGCCTCTACAACCATAGAGATTGCTAATCTCTTTCCTCAGCTATTTCCGCTACTACCTTTAAGATAACCTTATACCTCGTCATGTGATTGTTCTATGAACATTCACAATACTTGAGAAGACCACTATCCGTTTTGACATTGTCAAGCTCGTCGGCTCCATCTTCGTTTGTTTTCTTCTTTATTATTATTACTATTATTATCATTATTACTATTATTATTTTCGCGTATGAAACACACCGAATATACGTCATCATTTCCTTCAGGAGAATTTTCAAAATAAAACATCTCCATCGAAAAGGTTGCGTCTGAAGATAACATCACCGACATTCTTTCTTTACCCGTCAATCGTGAATCATTAAATTATCTTCGTCTTGGTCTAGAAATGATGAAACACATTTCGTAAATCGTTATTTTCTTTTCCTGTGTCTCGATTCTAGTATTTGTTCCATTCCGTGTCGTGACAACTTAATTACTTCATCCGAAGTATTTTAAGTACTTTTAACTTGCAACTCATTTTGTAAAAAACTATGTAACGTACAACTTATTATATAGTTTTGATATGGTCTGAGACAACTCCATTGTAACTCACTTCTAAAATTTGACCAACTTGACTGACCATCTCTACTTTATAAAGCATTTAGCCAATTTCTAAAATTTCTAAAATTTTTTAAAAATTTTATGAGGTTATTCTAAGCAAACCATACGTGGGAAAAAACCCTAATCATCTCCCTCACGCCTCCTAATCCCCATCTTCACAAATGATAGGCGTTTTCAATCCTATTTTCGGATCTTGGCTATTCTGTTGTTAAATAACGATGGCAATTGGCACAGGTCACCGATCTAATAATTATTCAGAAAGCAAAAGGAACGATCATCTCGATAATAATCGTCGTCAAGAGCAACGTAACAAAGGTATTCCCAACAAATCCCATCCTAATTTTCGTGAGGAACATAAGTCGTTTTCATCAATCTTTGTTTCTAATATCCCATGGAATGCGTCGGTCCAAGATCTTTGGGATATTTGTAACAAATGGGGTGTGGTGATCGATGTTTACATAGCTGCAAAGAGATCCAAATCGGGTCATCGATTTGGTTTTGTACGTTTTATAAACGTTAATGATATCAATCAGTTAGTTTCCAATCTAAGAACGGCATGGATGGGTGGTTTTCATTTATTTGCCGATGTGGCGAAGTATGGTCGAACTTATAATAGACCTGTGGAACGTTCTGGGGACGGCAAACCCAGTGTAGGTTCGAACTCTCAATCTGTTAGTATCAACGAAAATGTTTTTCAGTCTTTTAACTCGTATGCTAAAGCGGTCCTGGGCAACAAATCAGTGGACATGTCGGGCAAATACGGTACAAGTAATGCTGGAGCAGAATCTGTGGGGGTGTCGGATTGTAACAAGGTATATAAGGAAGCGGGTAATGAAGCGGTGATGTCTATCTCGGTAGACGATTGTATTGATTTGGATGGTATGGAGCGTAGTATTCTTGCTAAAGTTAAAGATTTAAGTGTCATTTCAGAGCTTCTAAAACATATGTCTTCTGAGGGATTCGATGATGTTGGTCTTAGATATGTTGGGGGACGTTGGGTTTGGTTGGAATTCGACTCTATGGATCAAGTGGAAAGCGTCAAGACTTCAAAGGCGTTAAAAGAGATATTTTTGGAGTTCAAAGATGTTTCTCACGATTTTATTCCAGATGAAAGATGTGTTTGGATAGACCTGGTGGGTCTGCCATTGGCATCATGGGCTCCAGAGGTTTATAAGAAGTTGGGTGGTCGGTGGGGAAGCAGCGTGTTTACGGATATGGTAAGTGATGGACCAATGTCTCATGGGAAGGTTTGTGTCCTTACAGAGTCTTTACATCGTGTGATAGAGTCCTTTATAGTTTCATATCGTAATCGGACTTATCGTATTATCGCTACTGAGTTTGCATATTGGGCGCCCAATATTGAATCGATGGAGGTCAATTCCGAGTCTAATCCTCTGGAAAGGAAGGATGCAGAGGGTCCTAGTTTGGATGAAAGTTTGGAAAATGAGGAGCATTTGGATGTCGATAGTTGTGATTCAGATTCCCCTAAGAATGTTAACAATGATTCGGTGTCGCCTTCTAGTCGGGTTTTGCGAGAGGAGGATGTTCGTGGGGTGGAAAGTGATCTTGTGGACTCCTTTGAAGAAGGCGAGATTCGTGATGATTCGGTCTTGTATAATGATGGGTGTATTAAGGATTGCATGGAAAAGAATTTGGAAGATGATGCTGGTGAGATTCTTGGAGTTCATTCTCAGGGTGATTGTGGTAATGTTACCACTGATGATAATGAGGATGTTACGCCAGTTATTGCTCCTGAAAAAGACTCCATCATTGCGCCTCCATCTACACCCCCGGGTAATGATTTAAATATTGCTGCTGAGTCTGGTTCTTCGTGGATTGATTATATTGGTCCTCTAACTAGTGACGAGATAGATTCTGATAAACGATGGAGCTATAGAGACCCCAATGGAAATATACACGGGTTGTTCTCTCTCGCGCAACTACGTTCGTGGAAAGATTATTTTCCTAGCGATCTTCAGATTTGGAGTTATTATGGCAACGTTAAAGAAGCTATTCTTCTTCATAATGCCTTATCGAGACAAACAAAGGATGCCGGTTAGATCGCTTTTTGGTATGATGCCTCGGGTGTTCGGTTTCGTTCATGGGAGTTAATTCAGTTGGCGCCATGGTGGGATCTTTCTTATTCTAATAGCCTTTGGTTGTTTTGCGAGTTCGTTTCGTTAGAGTTTTTCTGTTCCTTTTCGTTCTTTGTTTGTTGGATCGTTTTTGCGTGTATATCGTCTGCTAGTTTCTTTCTAGCCCCTTTTTAATAAAATTCCATTTGCCGTTCAAAAAAAAGTACTTTTAACTTGCAAAATGAAAATTAAAATGTTACTTCTTTCAAAAAATTCATCAATTTCCCAAACATCCCCCCTGTTGGCGGTCTGGCGGCCCCAGGCCTATTCTGGCAGCCCCCCAGATATGTCTGGGACCGCCGGCAACAGGCATGTGACATGTGTCATCATCTTTTTTTCAAATCATAAAATGAACACCCTTTCTCTCTTTCTCTTCTGCTACGATCTAACGTCTACTCTACACCCAAACCTATGCCCGATATCGATCTAAAGAACAATGGGTCATCATCGTATCCCAACACTCATAAGCGTAGTTGCTTATGTTGTCAAAAGTCAAGTGAATTTCATAATGAAATGCGTCTCATTCTCAAACTTAATCCTTACAATCACTATACTCACAATCTACCACTACACATTAAATCCCCTCACATACAAACCTTGGTCCTCACATCTCGCATACGTCTTATCTCAATTTATAGATGATTTTTCTCACTCCTAAACGTTTCTTCTCTCTTCTAGCAGTCGTTTCACTTCTAATAGTCTTTCTACTTCTAAGTTTCTTCTCACTTCTAAACGTTCCTTTTCACTTCTATCACTACAAGAATTCTGTCGATTACACACGGAAAATACACACGAAAATAACTTTGTGGTTAATTGCCCACACATTACCCAGAATCTACCCACGATTGGACGGTTAAGAAAATCATTAATTTTACCCGTGAAGTTCCGACACAATTACCCACAAATTTCCCCACAGTTATAATTGGTGTGTAATTAGTGGGTATATCATCCCTACTAAAATATTTCTCATAGATTAACCACGAACATGATTTTCGTGGGTATAGATGTGGGAGATGTTGTGGGAGAATTTATGTTACCCGCGTCTATTAGATTCACGGGTGTCGGTAATTTTGTTGTTAATTGTCTAACTACGATTTTACACATGAATTTTCCGTGTGTATTAATGTGAAAGTCATGGGTAAAGGTATCCCATTACTCTACCTACGATCTTTTATCGAAAGCTTTAGACCAACTTAACTTTCAAACCCGTGTTTAATGACATGTGCGTTCACGAATTCAAACATTAAATACAACAAAATTTAATCAAGTCTCGTATACTAAAGTAAATATGATTCATGTTTAAAACTTATGACAAAATTACCCAATGACAAAAAACAAACTTTAAAAAATCATCATTCTTAAAGCTTTATCTTTATTACTTTTTTCATAATGACAATTTTATTTTTATTAATTGATTAATGTTTTATGTAAAATAAAGGTAATATAGCAATCTCAATCAAATTTCCCTATTTATTTTTATTAGCCGAGAATTAATTTGAGAAAACGCTGAAAAAACGTGAACAATAATATTATAACATTAGGGCGTTGGGAGTAATAACCGTAGCGAGACTAAATACGTAGATAATAAACTAGACTGCTAACAAAATTGATTTTTGATTTCTCGAGATAAATCTTAATTACTATAACCCAAAGTTTTAACTTAAAGATATGTTAGTGTGCAAACCAAGTAAAATATTGTGAGTTCAAGTTTTATTAAAAGCATTTGTGAGACATACATATTGATATACGGTGTTGTTATGAATACCTCTGACTCACCTTTTACTACCCGTTCCACCATTTACTCTCTATATTAATATTATGAGACGATTTTCTTATTAGTTTATGTTTCGTATTTTTTTATCGGTTTTTGTTTCGTATTTTTGTTAAACTTTATATTTTATGTTTTGTACTGCCTATTTCGTAGTTTTAAAATGAAAACATAATTAGAAAAATAATAAATAAATAAAAGAATCAAGGTTAATTTGAGTAACATTAAGGGGGTATGATATCTTAATTCTTTGTGATATATTTTCTAAAATTAACAGTGGTAATTTTTTACATGACACGAAACTCGACCTAAAACCGTTATGAAAATTAACAGGTTTAAGTCGAGTCTAAATAGATTTCATTTCAGGTCGTGTTTAGGGTGACCCATCTAACCAGTTTATTAAACTTATGGGAGTTGATATAGGTGATTCGCTTATTTAAACGAGTAAGGTTATGGTTAGAGTTTTCTGACTCACCAACCCGAATCCGACCCAAATTGTCACCCCTAAAATTTAAAAATGAGTGCAATATTGATGTTTCTAAAAAAATATTGTTATATAACGATACTTGTGATTTATAAAGATACCCAAAACATTCATATAACTTAAGCTTTATCCTAAAATTTATTATACAAAGATTGAATGTAGATGAATATCTACAATCAAAATATTTTAAATTGTCGTACCTACACCGCCTTATTTTTACAAATCCCAAAAATTCAAATTTTCCCTTACTCCCAAATCCAATTTTCAAGTATCTGCTTGTAACCTGCTCTTTTTTACCAAATCACAAACCTTTCATCGCCTTACACTTGCATTTCAATTGAAACTCGTCGAAACACCAACACTACAATTCTACAAACATCAGTTATCCTCACATCATTCGTGACACCTAAAATAAATCAAGTCTCTTATTGCACTACAACATTAACCGCTATCCCCAGCGACATTTTGGGTGATTCCCCGGCGACATGTCGCTGGGGAATGGTCGCTAGGGAACGCTCGCTAGGGATACGTTCCCCAGCGACAATCCCCAGCGACAAGGTGGGTCCCACGTATTTTTCAGTCAAGTAATTAGTGCCACCGTGGCACATATTCCCTCGCGACATGTCGCTGGGGAATGTCATAGTTAAAATTAAGTAATTAAGACACTTAATTAAGTGATTAGTTAATTGGGCACTATCCCCGGCGACAAGTCGCTCGGGATAGTGTTCCTTATACTTTGACTTGTCAACGCACAAAGAAAATTTTTTTAAAGCTATCTCCGGCGACATGTCGCCAGGGAATATTAACGTATAATTTTTTTTTAAATCTATCCCCGGCGACATGTCACCGGGGAATACTCTGCATTTTTTTAAAAAACTTGCATTTTTTAAATACTATCCCCAGCGACATGTCGCCGGGGAATAGTCTGCATTTTTTTAAAAATGCAGCAGCAGGCGATTTCCAGATTTTTTCGGGAAAAAATCTACCAAACATCAAACCTGTACCAAAACCTGTATAAATTCATCACAATTTGTACCAAAACAAAATACAATATAACAGATCAACGCAATACAAATACATCACAACTTGTACCAAAACCAAAACATAATAAAGCTAAATCGTCCAAAATCCGAATAAGTCTACAAAACGTTGCTTCCTAGTCATAAACAGGGCTTACAAGTCAATATTCAACATGATAGGATAGGAAAACAAGTGTTATACAAACATGGTCGCCAAGATGACATAACGTAAACAATGTAGTATACTAATAACCCATATAATACACAACTAAACTAACGCTATCGCCATCTGGCCATCCTACATCCTCGTCCTCAGCTGTCGTCGCCACGTCTCACTCGTCTCCCCCACCCGCCCTTATCCCGCTGGCACCATACCCGAAATCAAAAACTGAAACCCTAATCTGAGTACTTTTGAGTCACTTTGAAAAGACTCATTCATGAGTCCCACCTTTTTTGTGCAGGCTGTTTGAGCGAGGCTTTCAGACGCGGCGGTACTTGGTGGCCAGCTGTGCCCGTGCTGGCAATACCCTACCAACAACCGGGAATGTGCCTCTCGCCAGCTTACCCCTTTTAGCCAAGCGATTTATCTCATCATCATGTAGGTGCTTCATAGCCTCCACCTCCATCATCTCCTCCTATGAGTAACAAAAACACAAGATAGTTTAATATAAATAGTCGGGTTGCTACATTAAGATCTCGATAATTCATTAAAGGTGTTTTTGAAACAAAACTTACGTAATACATCGGTCCTCATTCCTGAGGATTCCCTGTTGAAACATGTGTGCCAACGAGAAGGTGTCCCTAATATCGACTGGGTACCCCAGAGTCGACAGAGCTCTGCCCTCTGTACATACACCACACATATAAGATGAAATAAATTAAAAAAACGACAAATCACAACACATAGTAAATAGGAAAAAGAAACACAACCAAAGCATATAATCAGATATATGTATGTAAAATAATTATAATGTTTATTACCATCTCATCTCGAAGGCGAGCAAGCGACCGGGATCCCTGTCGCGATATGACCGTGCTCTTTGCCTGGTTTTTGTCGATTTTGAGCGGCTCGGGCAATGTTCCTTGGATCATTCCAAAACTGAATATACTTATCATACTCTTCCGCCGTAATGTCCTCATGACGTGCCCGCCTGATCTTCTCCACATTGTAAGTCCCGGTCGTGGGGTCTATAACCCAATGCTAGGCCTTGAAAGCAGCCTTGTTGGTATTGTATGCTTTTTGCAAGTGCTGTTGGATGCCGGCGTTGATCTCTGTCCAGTCGGGGGATTCCATGTGCGGCCTCAGATCAAACTGGGTCTGCAATCATATACAACAAAACGAAGACAGAGTTAGAGATATAATTTATATATTTATTTAAATTTGTTTATTTATTTATATGATATAAATAAATAAACAAATTTAGATAAATATACACAATTAAATAAATGAACACGATAATGAAATAAACATAAAAGGATAACTGACCCCAATCTCTGAAATGATCGCCGCCTTCCGCTCCTTCGGGACCTTCTCCCAAGAGGGGTAGTACAACGGCACACTCCTAACGACCTCCCCGATGTAATTAGACCAGTGAGCCGCATGGGGACCGAGAGGGTTTAGGGTTTGTTTGTCACCCTGCTCAAAATTGATCGGGACGGGGCCTTTAGCTACCGCGATCTCCTTTAGCGAAAGGTTTTGGGTCTTGTCGCGGGTATTCAGCCTGCCCGCTGCCCTGCCGCCCAAATTGGGCTTTCGTTTGCCTTTGCCTGCAAAATCAAGTGAGTGATAAAGTCATAAAAATTCAAGGCAAGCAAGTTCAATATATGTATCAAATTTATGCTTGTATTACAATAATCCAGAAATTCTTACCTCGGTTAGCAAAGCAACCCATGCAACCGCTGGGTACATGGTGTGGAGGGGGACGATCCTCACCGCCACCGTCACCGCCGTGGGACCGGGCAACATCTGCTGACATCTGTACAAGTACAATTAGCATAACATATAGAAATTCATGAACAAAATAATATAAGCATGCACACATCCAAATACATACATATCCAAATAAATATACACATTTAAACAATCCACAACAATTTCATTCATTCATTCAAATATATAAGTGTCTTTTGCAAGTTACAACTCAAGATCAATCTTCTTCTTCACTAGAATAAACTTTGTCAACACCATCATCATCAACATTGATGAGGTCTTCATCATCAGAATCTGCTAAATCATGAGGAAGGGCGTCTTCATCATCAGTAATATCATCGTCTTGGTCAACAACATCAATGATATCTGGCGGTGCGTCAACCTCCGTTGATTGACCATCTATATGCAAGGTCGCATTATCCAAGTCATTCAAACTAGTAGAAAGTGGGAGATCAGATGAGTTATCGAAATGTATAATATCAGGATCGTCCTCTACCACGATAACACCCCCGTCGGAAAACTTTTTATGATTAACATGTTCGACGACCCTCCAGTAGGGTTTGGCCTTATCTTCAAGGTAGAAGACTTGTTTGACTTGTGTTACGAGAATGTATTGATCATCTTTAAACGCCTCAGCTCTTGTGTCGATTTGTGTCATGTTGTTTCTAAGGACAAGACGTTTGACTTTACGTCCTTGGTTGCGAGTGTCGAACCACTTAACTCGGAACAACACAACTTTGAACAAAAAATACTTAAACTCGAGGATTTCTTGAAGCTGACCATAATACATTTCTCCGTCAGGGCCAGGCGAACAAATGCCGCTGTTTTGGGTTGTGCGACGTTCATCGCGGCTGTGCACGACATACCTCACACCGTCGACTACGCAAGAGTTTATTGAGATTGGAGTCCATGTTGGTCCACAAGCCAAAGCGAATAACTCGCTGGTTGTGCTAACCTCTGGGTCTTTGTCATTGTCTACGTGACGTTGACGGATCTATGAAGAAGATATGATTAGATAGAGAACACAAAATATGATATTGTTATTTTTACAGTCCCAAACAGGGGGCTTTCCGAAATTAATTTCTAATAAATTAATTTTAGACGAGTTTTCTATAAGATGATTAAATTCAGACGGGGATTTTTCGAATTTAATCACTAAAATCCTAAAACATTCCTAAAGGGTTCAATAAAATAAATAACAAACGCATATCCATTTATATCATATAAAAACATACATTTACATCAAATAAGCTGTTTTTAAACAGATTTTTAAAATAAGTTGTTCTTAAACAGCTTTTTAAAATAAGCTGTTCTTAAACAGCTTAAAGCTTATTTCAACTTATTTCCGCATATATGAGCTTATTGTATTAATAACCACCCAGGAGATATGTCAAACTATAAACATACATAATTTTAACGCAATTCACCTAATAATAACTATAAACTAACTAAATTTAAACAATAAACATTCCCCGGCGACATATCCCTCGGGATACCAAAAGGAGAAATAAAAATTATAACATACATTCGGTGTATTCGGCTCGTTGTCGGCTTGGCTGTGGACTCGGATCGACTGTGGACTCGGCTCAGCCCGGCTGTTGTGACAACCATGACTTGAGCAGGTTAGTCAAACCGTTAGTGTTGACTTATGTGTCTATTGCAAAGTATAGTTTATGTGATTCTATGTGTTTGTATGTGTTTTTATGTGTTTATGAGGTATTGGTAACCAATCTATTGAGTGTGATCATCTTAATGAGATTAGAATGATGGGAAAATTTGTTGAGTTTATTTCGTTCATTTTTAATGACAAAGAAATGATTGTTGATAATTGAGCGTTTGCAAGTTAATTGTGTAAGTAAATATATACGTATACATATTTTGTGTTAGTTATCTAAGATAGGTTTAGCGTTTAAGTGTTAGATTAAGAAAATGTAAAATTTCTATTTTTAGAAATTTAGGTTGGAAATGAAAAGGTATTTTTAGAAAGGTAGTAAACCGCGTTTATGCAAAAAGGTATAGTCAAATTAATTAAGGTTTTTATAAAAACTTAAGCTTTTAATTGTAAATATATAATCAAAATATATATATATATAAATATATATTTTCGGCCGAGTAGGGTAAAAAGAAAAAAAGGAAAAAGAAAAGAAAAAGAAATAAAGTCATAATCCTAATCTAAAACTAATTGGACTTAAACTACAACTCTTATAGGAGGCTTGTAAATATAAATCATAAACCCTTCCCCCCTCATGTAACACCCCCATAAAATCACAACGCAGCGGAATACCACTTGGGGTGCTACTCATAGTTCATACACACAAGTTACAGAAAACGACCTCAAAAGAGACGTTTAATAAAATGTCACATTCGATTTAATAAAATTTCAGAGTAAAATCAAGTCCCAATAATTTATGATTTAACAAGGTTACAAGATTTCAATCGTGACTCATTTTGTATATTTAAGGAAAAAGAGTTATCGAATGTGAAGAAAACCAAGTCCTTGAGTTCTGTTGATATCCACGCGTCTCGAATGCTCCCAATGCTCAGCTAGCAGGATAACAACCTGAGAAAATACATGCAAAAAAATCAACAATAATGTTGGTGAATTCATAGGTTTAAGTAAAAACAGTATGGAAATAATTCAAGTAATATTCCAGTGAGAAAAGTAGCGTTACTACATTTCAAAGTATTATTTCTGAAATCCAAATAGTGATTCAATAAATCAAGAAATGTTCAGTAGTGGACCACAAGATTCAAGTAATAGTAGACTATGAAACACATTCAATAGTCCAAAACATATATTACTGCACTAAGCTCATGACACCGAAACCTTAACGTCTGCCCCTAAGTATATAGAATGCATGCCAAAACATTCTAGAATTTTCAACATGTTAAATGCACCATGATCAACTTGTGACCCAAAAGTAAGGTGGGGATTGTCAGTCCCGGTAGATCTACCCACAACATTCACGCTTACTACACTAGTAATTTAACGGTTCATGATAGGAAAAAGGGACTTAATTGGCATTGAGGTACTTAGGCAATAATATTCAAGCAACAGTCTGGATTGCATACAATTTTGAAAGTACTTGTGTCCAAGGTAAAACATGAAATGTAATCAAAATTTACGGTTCCAAATGTATGTATTCAATGGTATTAGATCATGTAGTAAGCAAATCAAGTTTTTAGTATAAGCGTTTATGTAGTAAAATCAAATAATTTACTTAGTAAAACGAGCATGTAATCTCACCCCAAAATAGTTTATGAAAACCATTAAAAGAGAAAAAGTGGGGCTATGAACTCACCTTGATCAACGATCACGATCGAATAAGCCAAATAAATCACAAACGAAGCAGCAACGATCTCGATCACGACCTATAATTATGTCGCTCGATTACAATACGTACAAAATACGAGCAACGACGCGTACATCGTTACGCATGAACGTTTATGTGGTTATTATATGTGGTATGCTGTTATGGATTTAATGTGTGTTCCGGTTAGAGGGTAGTGCTTCTACCTATTCCAAATCTAATTGGATGATTGAAATAAGATCCCATTTCTGTGTGGTTCCGGTTAGAGGGTAGTGCTTCTACCTATTCCAAATCTAATTGGAGAATTGAAATAAGATCACATATCTGTGTGAGTCCGGTTGGAGGGTAGTAACTCTACTCATTCCAAATCTAACTAGAGGGTTGAAATAATACTTCATTCTGTGTGGTTCCGATCAGAGGGTAATGGATTACCCCAGGTTTGTTATGTGGATTGTGGGCACGTTCTGTCCCGTTATGATTGATTGTGAATTGGTTTGGAGCCTATGTGATAACTAGCTTAAATTGTTTTCAGCATGATATGTTATGATAATCGTAGCAAAATTATTTAATTAAAGGTTTATTTGGTGTCCTAAACCTATGACTCTCACTCAATCATGTGTTGATGAAATTTTAGGCATCATTCATGGTGAGCATCATGAGGTTAGGCGAAGTGGCTAGAGAGAGACTACTAGGGTTGCATGGGAGTTCGCTCCTTTATTTGTTATGTTTGCATGAACCTTTGTTGGATGTTTTGGTTTTATTAGGATCGTAAATTTATTTTTCTTGTATTGGTGAGACTCCTTTCAATAATACAAGATGATGTTTTGTTTTGAATAATTGATATCGCATGACATCATTGTGTCCCATGACTCATTTATATGCATTTAAAGTTTCCTCTTATTTTCGATCCACCATTGTGTTGCGGGGGGGGGGGTGAATGATATCCATGACGTTACGCCTCGTGTTTCCGCCTTGGCGGGGTGTGACAGATTGGTATCAGAGCCAGGTTATAGAGAACTAGGTGGTTGAGCCTAGACTATAGCTTAAGGGTCCCTCATATAGATGCATTTAGGGCTTATGTGTAAGTATATACTAATTATGCTTATTGTCCCTAAAGTATCATAAAGTTACCTTATAGCTATATACTATAAGAAATATAGTTGAGTTTTTCTTTGTTATTTCGAGATCCGTGTCCTGATATAGTCTATGTTTTTGTGATCTATTATAGTATGTCTCCTCCTATCCGTAGAAAATATCGTGCTTCAGTGGCTTTTGCAACTGGGTGTAGGAGGATTAACAAAAGCAGACGGTGTAACCGCAAGATTCAAGTTCCCATTGCTATGTGGCCTTGTAAAGTTGAAGAAAAGATGACGTTGAAGGAGGTTGACGGAAAAACAATCCAGGAGTTTGAAACGAAGATAATTGCCAAGGATGGCACTATCACCAGAGTTCCGGGAACATTTCAAGGGTACGAAACGTCAGAAGAAGAGTCAGTGGAACGACCAAGGAAACGCGACCTGTACGAATTTGTGAATCATCCACAACTTCAGCAAAGGAGTCACAGGAATGAGTTTGCACCACGTCGACTATCCCAGCCGGATGGTAACATGAATGGATGGTTATTAGAGGACGAGGATGAAGTTGAAAGGAATGAAGTGGATTCAGACCTTGAGTCTACTGCAAGTAGCAAGCCTGTGTGGGAGAAGACCACTAAAGCTGAAGGTGTCAGGACTACGTGCGTCTTAGATCACATGTCTGTGTGTTCCTAAAAGTAGTTGTTTATGTTTTAGCTTGTTTTGGTTTCGCGTTTGGAGCATGTTAGGGATGTTTATTTTTCGAGTTGGATTTTAAGTATTAATAATAAAAGTGATTATTAGGATTATTCTTTGTGTTATGTGTTGGGTTTATTTGTTTCAAGGTGCTATGTGGTGTATTTAATTGTATGAAGTGTCTTCATAGGAGGGAGTACAACTGTGAAAGGGGGCATCTATAATTATGGTGGCCAACATAATTATACATGCGCCACGACACAGGTGGACTTGCAAGTATGATTACATGGATTATTGTTGATGTGTTGTATGTATGCATATGGTTATTGATTGTATGATGAGATCCAATCCGTAATTATATTTCTAAATGAATATAATATTTTTTTATAATCGTTGATAGAAAATGGCTCCAAACCGACGAAGTGGTCCTAGCAGTAGCAACAACAACGAGAATCCCGACGTTGCTACTGTCATCGCACAGCAACTACAAGCCATCATCACTCAAGTAGCTAACAATGCGAACAATGCTAATAATGGTAATAACGGTGGTGGAAATGGAAATGATGGGAACAACAGATGCTCTTTTAAGACATTCCAATCTTGCAATCCCAAGGAGTACGATGGGAAAGGTGGTGCAATAGCACTTACTCGTTGGATCGAGAAAATGGAAAATGTAATTGATAACAGTGGGTGTGCCGAGAACCAAAAAGTAAGATATGCTACTAACTCACTAGTAATTAAGGCCTTGACTTGATGGAACACCCAATGTCAAGCAAGAGGACGTGTGGCTGCAATGGCTATATCATGGAACAATTTTAAAGCATTAATGATTGAAGAATTCTGCCCAAGTAATGAAATGGAAAAGTTGGAGAATGAGTTCTGGAATCACAAGATGGTGGGAGCTAATCATGTTGCTTACACAGATAGATTTCATGAGTTAGCCAAGTTGGTCTCACATTTAGTTACACTTGAGTCATCTCGTATTAAGAGGTATATTACTGGACTGGCTCTTGAGATTAGAGGGATGCTTCGGGCAACCCAACCAACTACCATTCAGACTGAAATATTGAGGGCTGGAATACTTACTGATGAAGCAGTCAGCTGTGGTACCTTGACAAAAGGTAGTGATAAGAAAAAGGAAGTGGAGGAGCCTAGTAAGACTGGAGGATTTTGGAAAGACAACAAGAAGGCAAAGACGGGAGCTGGATTTGTGGCGACAACCCCTACTAAAAATAAGACTGTTGGATATTATCCAAGGTGTTCCAAGTGCTATACTAACCACCCATAAAACAGAATGTGCAGATTATGCTTTAACTGTCAGAAACCGGGTCATTTCGCTAAGGATTGTCGGGCTCCAAATAGACAAGCGGCTCCAGTGAATGCTGTAAGAATGAATAACAATCCGAGAGTGTGCCATGAGTGTGGTAGTCCAGATCATTTCCGCAATACCTGTCCCAAGTTAAATCGAGCGCCTGGACAAACGGGAAATCAAATAGCTATAGAGGGCAGTCGAAACAATAGGAGCAATGGAAACCAAGTTAGAGGAAGAGCTTACAACGTGAATGTGAATGCAATGGAGGCGGTCTAGGATCCTAACGTTGTAACGGGTACGTTCTCTCTGAATGATCACTTTGTTACCGTATTATTTTGTATTCTGAGGCCATTTAGTTTCATATCTACTGAATTTGCGCCCCTACTTAATGTGAAACCTAGTATTGTGAATCCTGGTTATGTGATAGAAGTAGCTGATGGTAAGAAAGTAGAAGTAGATAGAGTTATCCGTGACTGCAAACTAGAACTAGGAAGTTCTCTGTTTAGCATAAACTTAATACCTTTAGGTCATGGAAGTTTCGATGTGATTATGGGAATGGACTGGTTGTCCCAGCATAAGGCTGTAATCGTATGTCATGATAAAGTAGTAGAAATACCAGTGGAGGATGGTAGGATCCTTAGGGTACATGGAGAACGGGCGGTAGGAATCACCAAAGCGTTGAAGAGTGCAAAGGAGGATGAACCAAAGTTGAACGACATTCCTGTAGTACGGAACATTTAATTTAGGACGGATGGAGTATAATGTTAACGTGATTTTTAGAAGTGTATGTTGGAAATTTAGTGCAATTGTGGGAATCGAGTTACTTGAAAATGGGTTTAGAGGTACGGAGTGTACACCATCAATTCATTGTTTCTTCTCGACTCTTTTAGTGGTTAGCTTAATGTCTATTAAATGGTAGTTTCAACATTAAATGTTTGTAACTACCTTGACCTATTAAATGGATGTAGGGGTGAGCATATCGGACCGGAGACCGGGCCGGACCAAAAAACCGGACTGATCGGACTCGACCGAACGTATTTCGGTTCGGTCCTTGGTCCGGGGTTTTTTGTTATTTTCGGTCTCGGTCCGGTCTTACCAAAAACCAGATGATTATGCCGTGTAGGACCGGACCAGACCGAAGACCGACCCGGACTGGACCGAACCAGACCGGACCGTACCATTTCAGTCCGGTCCTCGGTCCGGCGTTTTGGACCAACTCGGTCTCGGTCCTGTCCGATCTTGGCCGTTCCACTGGTCCGGTCCTTGGACCGTGCTCACCTCTAAATGGACGGTTTCAAGTTTGACTTAATAACCAAGATTATTGTCATGTAACAACTATTTATGAAGGAGGTTATAATATTAATTGACCGATTAATATTCATAACTCCTTTTGACCAGGAGTTACAACTGTTTTAATTAAGAGTTTTCATCCCTATAAATAGAGATGACACTTGCATGGAAAACACACAGAAACATAAACAATTAAAGGCGAAAGGGTTCTAGAATTGTGCCTAATTCAAGAACATAGCATTTGGTCTTATCCCAAAGAGATATTCGTAATACCCACGCATTAGGGTCGAATAGTTTCTTTTGGAAAATGATTACATGATTCCATTTGATATAATTATCTTCACCTTGTTATGAGAACTACACAACCAACAATTAAAAGAAAATATTTTGTGATAATCAATGACGAATGCAATGAAGCACATGGTGGCTAATTTCTCCAAGCTGGACAAGTTCGAAGGGGTTGATTTCAGATGATGGCAAAATGGGATGCACTTTCTTCTTTCTACCATGAGTGTGATGCATGTCCTAAACACACCAATTCCTGATGATGAGGATGATGCAATAGTGTAGCAAATCGGGAGAATGATACCACGACACAATGATGACTATGTGTGTCGTGGTATCATTCTCAATGGTATGTTTGATTCCTTGTTTGATATTTACCAAAAATTTGAATATGAAAAAGAACTATGGGATTCCTTGGAGGCTAAATGTATGGCTGAAAATATGGATCAAGTAAGAAGTTTCTTGTAAGTAATTTCACAAATTACCAAATGATTGATTCAAGACCAGTTATGGAACAATACAATGAACTTCTTGATATACTTGAAAGATTTACACAACACAAAATGAATATGGATGAGGCTATTCAGGTCACTTGTATCATTGATAAACTCCCTCCTCCTTGGAAAGATTTCAAACATACCTTGAAACATAAGAAAGAGGAGTTAACTCTTGTTGAGTTGGGCAGTCATCTACGCATTGAAGAGTCCCTCAGGGTGCAGGATAGTGACAAGCCAAAAGGCAACAATATTGTTGGTCCTTCAGTTGTCAATATGGTAGAGCATAACAACTCCACCAGGCACAATGAAAACAAGGGTAAACGTAAGCATCATGATAACACAAGGGTTGATCCTAACAAGAAGGCAAAACCTACTTGTTGGAAATGTGGCAAAACTGGTCACATTAAAAAGGATTGAAAAGGTGTTAATAGTGGCAACAAATCCAATAGATCAGGCACAAATGGTTCAGTGAGTGGTTCAAACAACACACTAAATGGTCACAATTTGTTTAATAAATCTCTTTAGGTTTATTATGTTACATATGTATCTTAGGCTCATTGTGCAGGATGATGATGTAGCGTGGTGGGTTGACTTAGGAGCAACAGTTCATGTGTGTAAAGATAGATGCTGGTTCAAGACCTATGAGTCGTTGAATGATGGTTCTATTATTCACATGGGAAATTAGTCAACAGCCCTGGTGTATAGACGTGGTTGTGTAGATCTTAGATTTAGTTCTGGAAAGATTGTTTCCTTGTTTGATGTTTTACATGTTCATAATATTAGGAAGAATTTAGTTTCAAGTAGTATTTTGAATAATTGTGGTTACAAACAAGTGATTAAATCTAATAAATTTGTTCTATCCAAACATGGTGTGTTTATTGATTTTGGTTATTTGAGTAATCAAATGTTCAGGCTTAATATTGTTAATAATTATATTTCTTCAGCCTTTATGTCAACCTCTAAACTGAATGATTCAATCCTATAACACGCTAGACTAGGCCATGTCCACTATAAGAGGATGCAAGATATGTATAAGGATAGGTTAATCCCAGCATTTGACATGGACACTAAAAAGTGTAAGACTTGCATGCTGACCAAAATAACTATGAAACCATTTCAAAGTGTAAACGTGAAACATAAGTTTTAGAGTTGATCCATATTGATCTGTGTGATTTACATGCTACTCCCTTATTAGTAAATAAAAAATACTTTGTGACATTTATTGATGATGCTTTTAGGTTTTGTTATGTTTATTTATTATATACTAAGGATGAAGCATTAGATAAATTCAAAGTATTCAAAACTGAAGTTGAATTACAACAAGGGTCCCTGATTAAAAGATTCAGGACTGATAGGGAAGGTGAGTACATGGATACTTTGTATTTTCAGTCTGTTAGTATAATCCGTGAAACGACTGCTCCCTATACTCCATAACAAAATGGTATATCTGACAGGAAAAATAGAGTACTGAAAGAAATGGTTAATTCCATGTTGTCCTACTCAGGTTCGAGTCAAAGGATTTGGGGTGAAGCTATGTTAGCAGCTTGCTATTTATTAAATAGAGTTCCTAATAAAAGGAACAGGATAACCCCTTATGAACTCTAGACTAAAAGGAAACCAAACCTGAACTACCTCAGGGTTTGAAGTTGTAAGGCAGTTGTGAGACTCCCTGATCCAAAGCTAAAAACTTTAGGTGAAAGAGGCATTGAATGCATCTTTGTTGGATATGATGAGAACTCCAAAGCATTTAAGTTCTATGTTATTGAACCTAATGAATCAGTTTTAGTTAACTCAATAACTAAATCAAGGGATGCTATTTTTTGATGAGAATATATTCTCATTAGTCCCTAGACCAAGTCAGAGGTTCATGATAAATGGAACTAAAGACATTGGTGGTTTAGTGGTCCCTAAAGAGGTCACTGAAGAGGTTATTCAACAACCTGAACCTGAGCTTAGAAAAAGCAACATGAATAGGACTCTAAAGAATTTTGGACCTAAATTTCATCTAATTGAAGGAACAAGGGATGAGGTCTCTGACCAACACTCCTATTGCTTTAATGTTGAGGATGACCCCAAGACATTTGATGAAGCAATGAAGTCTCAGGATGTCACTTTTTGGAAAGAAGCAATTAATAATGAGATGGATTCTATCATGGGCAACAACACTTGGGTGTTGGCTGATCTACCTCCAGGTTGCAAACCTCTTGGTTGCAAATGGATCTTTAAAAGAAAACTGAAGGTAGATGGAACTATTGAAAAATTCAAGGCAATGTTAGTCATTCAGGGCTTTAGACAGAAGTCAGGATAGACTACTTTGATACTTATGCTCCAGTGGCACGTATCAGTACCATAAGACTGCTGATTGCTTAGGCAACAATTCACAATCTGATTATTTATCAGATGGATGTGAAGACAACATTCTTGAATGGTGAATTGGATGAGAAGGTCTATATGAACCAACCTAAGGCTTCATCATGCTTGGCAAAGAAAATAATGTGTGTAAACGAATTAAGTCTTTATATGGACTCAAGCAGGCACCTAAGCAATGGCATCAAAAGATTGATGAAGTGGTTTTTTCTAGTGGTTATTTACTTAACCAAGCTGACAAATGTATATATAGCAAATTTAATAAACTTGATAAAGTAGCCATCATTTGCCTATATGTTGATGACTTGCTGATCTTTGGCACCGACCAAGTTCAGGTTGACCTGATAAAGGAACTCTTGTCATCAAGGTTCTCCATGAAAGACATGGGAGAGGCTGATGTTATCCTTGGCATAAGGATTAAACATGAAATTAATGTAATAACAATTTCTCAGTCTCATTATATTGAAAAGGTACTAAAGAAATTCAATTACTTTGATTGTACTCTAGTGAGTACTCCTATGGATACAAGTGAGAAGCTGATGACCAATAATGGTTATGTTGTATCTCAACTTGAGTATTCTAAGGTGATTGGCTGCCTGATGTATGTCATGACTTGTACAAGGCCTGATATTGCTTTTGTAGTGGGAAAACTGAGTAGGTACACTAGTAATCCTAATACTCAGCACTGGCAAGCAATTCAGTGGGTACTGAAGTATTTGAAGAAAACTATGGATTATAGTTTGACATATACTGGATATCCTTCAGTGTTGGAAGGTTGCAGTGATGCAAGTTGGATCAGCAATAATAAAGACAATTCATCTACCAGTGACTGGGTATTTCTGCTTGGTGGAGGTCCAATCTCTTGGGCTTCTAAGAAACAAACTTGCATCACCAGCTCAACAATATAATCTAAATTTGTGGCTCTAGTAGCTCCAGGTAAGGAAGCTGAATGGTTGAAAAACCTGATACTTGAGATTCCATTGTTGTCTAAACCTATAGCACCTATTTCTATCCGTTGTGATAGAGTTGCTACATTGGCAAAGGCTTATAGTGAGATGTATAATGGGAAGTCTAGACACTTGGGTGTCAGGCATAGCATGATTCTTGAACTTATCATGAATGAGGTGGTTTCTATAGAGTTTGTAAGGTCTCAACAAAACTTAGCTAATCACTTGACGAAGGGACTGGCTAGAGACTTGGTTTTAAAGTCTGCTAATGGGATGGGTTTAAAGTCCAACTAAGTCGATGAATGCTAAGATACCCAACTCCATACTAAGGAAACTTGGTAGCTGAGTTCAATGTGGAAAGTTGAACATTCAGTGAAAGCACATGTATTTACAATCATCCCAAGGATGTGCTTGGAACCTGCTAAAAAGGAGGATGAAGTCTTCACTTCTTAATGGTTAATTTCTTTGAAAAAGTGCTTAGCATGAGCATGAATAAAGAGGAACCACCTATGTGAATATTGAGGTTTTGCCACTTCAGGGAGCTGTGGACTTTTAGCTCTTACAACATTTATGAATTGGATATGGACACATGGCTTATATAGTGTCAGGAGCGTTTAAGTGTTTGAAAACTTGGGTGTATTTTATCTTCAGGTATTCAAATGGGTTGAAGGGTTCAATTCTTAGAACACCATGATTCTCGAATATTTGAATGTGTAATTTACTAAAATGGAAATTCAATCCTCAAGACATTTTCGTTTATGCACATGTTTTGTTTAATGCTAATTTTCATGCAAAAGAAATTGTACTAAATTGGAGATGATTGTTGGAAATTTTGTTTAATTGTGGGCTCGGTTCATACCAGATAATGAGGCTAGAGGTACTGAGTGTACACCCATAGGTTACTGAACACCCTGACTCTGATAGTGGTTAAGTATTGTTTAGTCTCTGATGAAGTTCAATGAGTTCACTCTTCAGCGAGTGATACTCTGGACTAAAGGAATTCATCAGTTGATGCCTAAAATATATTTATAGAGTGTTCCCTCATATGATTTTCGAAAACGTTCCTATAACCATCTTCTTAAACCTCCCCTGGACATAATCGGAGCCTTTCATACCATAATACTTTAGCTTGTTCATCAAACTACACATATAAAAGAAAAGGGTTTTTAGATACACATGTTACCAAACTATCAACTTTTGTTCGCCTAAGTTACTAAACTTTTTTTTTGTTCATTTGGGTTACTGGACTATCAAAACCGGTTAAATTTGGTATCAAACTATCGGTGACCGGTTGCTAGTGTTAATTCCCGGTTACATTGTCAGCGTGGCATTTGACTTTTGATACAAATAAGTTACTAAACTTTGCGAATTTGTTCACCTAAGTTACTAAACTTTGCGAATTTTTACACACGTTTTTATACACATTTTTATCTACACATTTTTATACACACATTTTTATAAACACGTTTTCATACACACATTTTTTATACACACATTTTATACACGGTTTTATACACATCTTTTTATACACACATTTTTATACACACATTTTTATACACACATTTTTATACACGGTTTTTGTAAGAAGCATTGCAGAAACTACAAGGACCAAAGTTTTTATAGACGGTTTTTGTAAGAGAAGCATTGCAGAAACTACAAGGACCAAAGTGTAACTTATAGAAAATTTAGGGGTTTATGTTGTAACATTAGAAGATAGTTAGTTTGAGTTAGTTTTTCTTTTCCCACTCATTTCTTGTATATATATAATTGTGTGTATAAAAACGTGTGCATAAAAACGTGTAAAAAAATGTGTGTATAAAAACGTGTATAAAATGTGTGTATAAAAGCGTGTATAAAAATGCATATAAAAACATGGATAAAAACGTGTATAAAAACATGTATTTTCTAGAGGTATTTTTAGATGAACAAAACAACAAACTTTAGTAACTTAAGCGAACAAATTCGCAAAGTTGAGTAACATACTTGTCAAATAACCTAATAAGTTTATGAGTTGGATAACTGGGCCCACAAAAAGCTGACGTGGAGAAGGTCAAAACACACTATACCGGTTGCCAGTATTCGAGGTAACCTGAATGAACACACTTTTGTTGTTCGGTAACCTTAAAGTTAAACTTCGATAGTCCAGTAACCCAAATGAACAAAAAAAAAGTTTAGTAACTTAGGCGAACAAAAGTTGATAGTTTAGTAACCTATCTATCTAAAAACCCAAAAGAAAACTATTACATAATAATAATAAAAAGGCTCATGCACTTATGAATATAACCCAAAAACGCTGAATCGTATCAGAAATTTAAGGAAAATTGCAAATTATGTCCTTAAAGTTGTCGAGTTTTGCAAAATCGCCCATGATAGAAACTTATTTCCAATTGCATCCCTCTATCCTACATGGTAGTGCAAAATCGCCAAAGAAGCGTTAGCTCTAACGATCCTCCCATTAGTTGGACCAAAATCCAATGAAATGACTAATATACCCTCATCTTCTGTTAACTAAACTTTAGGGACGGAATTTTCAAGTCACCAAACTTTTTATTAATATCCACCACCCTTACTACCACCGGCACCACCACTATCACCACTACCAATGAAGAACACAAAACAACATAACATAATAGATTGAAGAACTCTACATGAAGTATAAATCCACACATAAGAGAATGAATGTACAAATTATCCTTTCCCTGTTGTGGATTATAAGCAACCTGCTATTGGACTTTAAGTAGACCGCCAAACACCCACAAATAAGACGATTATGCATTATGTTATGCATGAGCTGACCCTTTATGCATATTTGACTAAACTTAACACGTAGACCCCTATACTTCGAGCTAATAATAGTAATAATACATTATAGATGGATACAAATATTTTTCAGTGAATTTACTTTTACTGATCCAATCTTTTACGGAGTCGATCCCCTCACTGTCATTTATTATCCATAAATCAACACTTCTTTTAGAAAAAGTTTTATCGTATGGCTAAGGAGCATGTATTGTTGGAAAATGGTAGTCGGTTCTGCAAGTTATACGTTAGAAATACGTGAGCCTATTGGGGGCACACGCGTTAAACACATAGAGTATGTTTTACTTCACGATAATATTTAAATAATCGTTATTTATCATTAATTGTTTAATAAAGTATAACGAATATTTAAAATACAAAACCGAGGGACTTAAACGAACAAAACACAAACCCGTGGGGTGCCATTGTTTGGCCGAACCCTAAGAGGGTTCTAGAGGGTTGTTTGGGTCGGTTATTGAGAGGGGGGAAAAGGGAAACATTGAGGTTTTCTTGTTTGACAAGAATAAAGGTTAAGGGCCTATATAAACCCTTACCCCATGCCTCATTATTCATTCGATACAATCCCTAAATTCACCCAACTTGTTTTTGGTGCTCCCCTCCTCCTCAAAACCTTCGAGTGAAATCTACAAAGGATTTTTGGTTTTCCCCTTTTCCTTTTTCCACCAAATTTGACAAAACCCACAAGGGTTTATTTGGCTTTCTTGTTTCTCCTTTTAGTGATTCAAGATCTACACTTGGTGTTCATTGGTGGTTCTCCTAGCTTGACAAAGGTATAAACCCACTTAGGGTTTATTTGGTTTTCGGTTTAATTCAAACCGAATTAGGGGTGTTTGAAATTCGGTTAAAACCCTAACCGATTTAGGGTTTTGGTTTGGTTTTCGGTTACTAAAGATCTCACAAGGTGCGTTTGGTAATTGGTATATACACGTGGTGTTTGGATTCGTGAAGGTGACTAGCAATCAACTCGTACTCGGTTGACGTGTTTGTGTGAGAAACCGTAGATGCAGTAATTTAACTGCTTTACTTGTTTCAAGTTCAAGATCAAAGAGGTAAGTAATTATTTAATATTCAGGTTATAATTATTTACTCTAATATGTGTTAATCTATGTGCCTTAACTAGATCCATTCCGTTGCGTACTCATAGCTAAATTGGTTACCTAGTATGTTAAATCTCAACAGTGGCATCACGAGTCAACTCGTTTTGGCATTAGGGTTACACTTTTGAATTATATCTTGTCTTGATATGTACACGCCTAGATTTAATTCATATACTTGATCTGCTGCGCTTGTCATTATTTTATTTAATGTATTCTTGTGCAAAGATTATGCAAATCCTTGTCATAATTAAATAAAATTTGTAGATCTAGATCCTGAAACAATTAATTGCTAATATTGTAAAAAGGAATAAAATTAAACTGTTAATTTAGTAAGATATGTTTCTTTTTATAATAGATTACACTATATATATAAAAGATCTTGATTTTATTTATGGTAACTAAAATCTTTTATTTTTGGAAACTAGATCTTTTACATATTTAGTCTAATTGTGTCTACCTTTCCGGCCATAAGACCTACTCAATCACTCTTGTGATGAATGGGGCGATCTAGACATATTGATGAAAACCTAGTGAGGGTCTTATGGTTCTCCAATTGGGGAAGACTCGTTAGAGAACTCGGATTTTACTTGTTTACTTGTTAATTTAATGTCATCTTATGTATTTGTCTTATGCATAATTTACTTGTTTACACGCCTAAATTGTATGCAATATGGACTAATACCTAATGAAAGATGATATTAAAACTAGTCTATTAATTACACGTTTAAATACTTGCTCATAGTGACCTATTATTTGTTTCATGCAAAATTTGATTTTGAGAAAATTAATAAGACTTTAATCTATGAAACTTGATTTCAATAATAATTAAAAACTGGACGTTATGGATTATTGGGAAGTACGGCTCATCCACTAGAACAAACTATAAGAGAAGTTTAAGGCGAAAGTGTTCAACACTCCTAAAGAACTCAGGTTTTTAATATGCTTCGCGCTGACCTGATTCTCCGCTTCTTTGTGCGTTCGATTGGAGTTACCGTGAACCAATGTATCACTACAATGTCAACTATAAAGGTTTTTAAAATTAGTGCTACAAAGTTGTTTTGCATGCCTCTTTGTACACGCTTTTAACACATTTATGTGCATACCCCTATGAAAATTTGAAGTCAATGCCACCCAACCAAGAACATGTGCCGTTGGTTTAGCTTCTCTGGTCAGACCTTAGGGTCATTCCAACCCCATGGCAATTATGGTTCACTGGTCAGACCTCTGGCTATTTTTGCATGTTCTTGCTTGGTCGACTTAAATCCGGTTTCCTGGTCAGACCTCGAACTTGAGGCATAAGATGAGAACTAAACATGCTCTTGGCATTATTACTTGTTTACTAATGTCTTGATCGGTCTCATAAATCTAAGAATTGCATTAAATGCAATTAATGCTCGACGCTTACCTCTTGCCCCACTTGTTTTCTCACTGGCCAGACCTCTGGTTACTAAGTGGGATGTCAAGTTGGATCTTAGTCTTAATTAGTAAATTAATTGGGTAGTTAATTCTGTTAAGAATTTAATTATCGAAAATACTAATAAATTGAACTTTTTCTAAATTGTAGATGACTACCACCGTAGTAAACAATTCACTATTCAAGTCATTGTTTGAAAAACAAAAACTAACTGGAAACAACTTCTTGGAATGGTATCGCAATCTAAGGATTGTACTCTCTACTGAAGACAAGCTACCATTCCTAGAACAGCCAATTCCTGCTTTGCCAGTTCCTCCTTAAGGACAAGCAAATCCTCCTGATGTCATAACCCATCATCAAGCTTGGGTTAAGGCTCAAAAGGAAATTGCTGGGCTTATGCTTATGACCATGGACCCAGAGATTCAAAAGACTCTTTAGCACCTTGGTGCTTATGATATGCTCAAGGAACTGAAAACATTGTATGTACAACAGGCAGATCAGGAGCTTCTTCAGACCGTGCGAGAATTCTACGTGTGCAAACAAGAAGAAGGGCAGTCTATTAGCTCTTACGTCCTTAAAATGAAGAGCTACATAGACAACTTGGAGCGTCTTGGCCATGCTATGACTCAAAACTTATCTGTAAGCCTTATCTAGGGTTTACTAAGGAAGGAATACGAAGGTTTTGTGCAAAATTACAATATGCATAGCATGGGGAAGACAATTAATGAGTTGCATGCTATGCTGAAGATACATGAGCAAACTCTTCCTCCAAAACAAGTTGCACCTGCCTTACATGCTATAAGAGCAGGAAGGATCCAAAAGAACTAGAAGAAAAAATCGCATAAGGCTGCAAAGGGGAATCATGGGAAAGGCAAAGCGAAGATGGGCTATGCACCTGTGCAGGCGCCAACTTTTGCTCCCAAACCCAAGAATCCTCCAACACCCAAAAAGGATAATCCAGCAAAGGACGCGATATGTCACCCATGCGGTGAAGTGGGTCACTGGAAAAGAAACTGCCCCATATATCTCTCAGAGTTGATGAAAAAGAAGAAGCTATCGCAGGGAGCTAACACTTCAATATTTTCACCATAGAACTCTACTCTTTTCCTAGTACATCTTGGGTTTATGATACTGGTTATGGTACTCACATCTGTATAACTACTCATGGTCTCAAGGGAAGTAGGAAACTAAAGCCGGGAGCTTTGAGTCTGTACGTGGGCGATGGTCATCGTGCAGCCGTTGAAGCTATAGGCAAATTTCATTTGTGTCTCCCTTGTGGGCTTGTTCTTATTTTACACAATGGTCACTATGCTCCCTCTATTACAAGGGGGATCATATCAGTTTCTCGTTTGTACAAAGACGGTTTTGTTAACCGCTTTAAGGATGATAATTCAATTTCTGTATTTAAGAATAATATGATTTATTTTAATGCCATTCCTCGCGATGATATTTATGAAATTGTTATGTCTTCTTTCAATACAAATGAATGTTCTATGTATGCTGTTACCAATAAAAGAGCCAAGCTCAACTTAGAATCTGCTCTCTTATGGCATTGTCGTCTTAGACACATTAACAAGAAACGCATAGAGAAGTTGTAACATGATGGACTTCTTGATTCAAATGACATCAAGTCACTTGAAAAATGTGTTGCTTGTATGTCTAGAAAGATGGCAAGAAAACCTTATTCACATAAAGTGAAAAGGGCCAAAGATCTACTTGGACTAATCCACGCCGATGTATGCGGTCTATTTAAGATCATGTCAAGACAAGGAGCTTACTACTTTGTCACTTTCACTGACGACTTCAGTCGTTATGGATATGTTTACTTGCTTAAGCATAAACATAAAGTGTTTGAAACTTTCAAAGTGTTTCAAAAGGAAGTAGAAAATCAACTCGGGAAGACCATAAAGTCACTATGTTCTGATCGTAGAGGTGAATATATGAGTCTAGAGTTTTTAGACCATCTAAAGGATCATGGGATTATTGCCCATAGAACTCCTCCTTACACGCCACAACATAATGGAGTGTCGGAGAGGAGAAATTAAACACTGCTAGACATGGTTCAATCCATGATGACTCAAACTACTATCCCAAAGTTCTTTTGGGATTATGCCCTTGAGTCTGCTGCACGCATTCTCAACATGGTTCCAACTAAAAAGGTTGAAAAGACACCATATGAAATATGGCATGGGAAAGCCCCTAAGTTGTCTTACTTAAAAGTCTGGGGTTGTGAGGCACTTGTTAAGCGTGATACACTTACCAAACCTGACAAACTAGAACCCAGAGCTCTTAAGTGTATCTTTGTAGGATACCCAAAGGAAACGATGGGATATTCTTTCTACTACCCACCCGAGAACAAAATCTTTGTTGCCCGGAATGCTGAGTTCTTTGAGAATAAAGTCATAGATCATGAAGTAAGTGGGAGTCTAGAAGATCTTGAAATCATTCAAGAAGAAGATACATATCCTTCTTTAGACACTAGCTTAAATCATAAAGAGGATGATCAAGAAATTGATGAACCTCAAAGTGATCTCAATCTCATTCGTAGGTCTACAAGGACACGTCGTACCCCAGATCGCATGTGTTTATACATCGATGCTGAGGAACACGAGTTATGGGATCTCGGTGAACCCGCTAACTATAAAGCCGCATTGTTAGATCATGAATATGACAAATGGCTTAATGCTATGAATGTGGAGATGCAATCCATGAAAGACAACGAAGTCTGGGAGTTAGTTGAGCTTCCTCCTGGAGCAAAAACAGTTGGTCATAAGTGGCTCTTCAAAAAGAAGACCTACATGGATGGAGCAGTACACACCTATAAAGCTGGTCTGGTAGCAAAGGGCTTCACTCAAACCCCAGGGATTGATTATGAAGAAACCTTTTCTCCTGTTGCAGACATTAGAGCTATTAGGATTCTTATAGCCATAACTGCATTTTATGACTATGAGATTTGGCAAATGGATGTCAAAACTGCCTTCCTCAATGGATATCTCAATAAAGAGGTATACATGGAGCAACCTGAAGGTTTTGTCAGCCAGAAATTTCCAAACCGAGTATGAAAGCTAAAACGTTCCATTTATGGACTTAAGCAAGCATCTAGGCAATGGAATAAACGTTTTGATGATGAAATCAAGAAATTTGGAATCAGTCAAAATCAAGATGAGCCATGTGTATATGTTAAAGCTAGTAGGAGTTATGTCACTTTCCTAATCTTGTATGTCGATGACATATTAATCATAGGAAACAATATTCCAATGTTACAAGATGTAAAATCCTACCTTGGAAGATGTTTTGCTATGAAAGATTTAGGAGAAGCTACATATATTCTTGGAATCAAGATCTACCAAGATAGATCAAAGCAATTAATTGGTTTATGTCAACGCGCTTACATTGAGAAAATCTTGAAAAGATTTTATATGGAGAATTCCAAACGTGGCACTATCCCAATGCAAGAAAAGCTAAAATTGAGTAAATCACAAGGTGCTTCAAAACCTACTGAAATTCGGCGCATGCAAAATATCCCATACGCTTCGGTTGTTGGATCAGTTATGTATGCTGTGAGATGTACTCGTCCTGATGTTGCGTTCGCACGGAACATAACAAGTCGATTCCAACAAAATCCAGCTGATGAACACTGGACTGCTGTTAAGAACATTATGAAGTATCTTCGCAATCTAAAGATATGTTTCTTGTTTACGGAGGTGATATGAAACGAGAGCTCAGGGTTTCTTGCTACACTGATGCTGGATATCTGACGGATGCTGATGACATGAGGTCTCAGGCTGGATATGTGTTCGTTTTAAATGGAGGTGCTGTCAACTGGAAAAGCATAAAGCAAAGTATCTTTGCTACTTCATCTATAGATGCTGAATATATCGCTGCGTTTGATGCATCGAAAGAGGCTGTATGGATTCAAAAATTCATTTCTGGGCTTGGTGTTGTTCCCACAATTGAAGAACCCATAAATATGTATTGTGATAATACTAGAGCCATAGCAAGAGCAAAAGATCATGGAGTCACTAAAGGTGCAAGACATTTTCAAGCAAAAGTTCACTATCTTCGAGAAACCATACAAATGGGTGATGTGAAGATAGAAAAAGTTGACACAGATGACAACTTAGCTGACCCCTTTACAAAGGCATTAACATTTCCTAAACATTCTGAATTGACTGAGAAAATAGGAATGCTACGAGCTAGTAGTCTCATGTAAATCTGTGTTTATTAGTATTTGGATAATTTGGATATGTAAGACAGTTTTTACTTTATGATGAATGAAGATACTTGATATTTGTTTTTCAATCATATAATAACTGTTATTCTATATTTGCATGTTTAATCCTTGAATGATTTATCATTCTAAATATATCCATTGTCGGTTAACAATATGGGAATATTGTTATGTAAGGCAAATGTGAGTGTTGGTTATATTCTTTGAATATATGGATTGTTCCTGCCAAACTCATGTGTATTTACAAGGGATGCATATTGGATACCCCACCTTTGAATATTTGCTTTTGGATCCTCGTCATGAGTAAATTTCAAAAAATGGTTTAAAAGTCGTCCTTAGACTTGAGATACAAGCAAGTTCTGCATGTGTGGATATCACTTTTTGAGTTTAAGTCAAACGCTATCCTAAATAAGGTAGTCATAAAGGCTATTCTTGGAAGTGATGTGAAGCAGCATTCACAACACTTATAGTCAACAAAGAATTTGTTCCTCCACTTGATATGTGCAGTATGATATGGGCCCTCTCCAGAATTAATCAGATAATTGTATGGCCGTACCTAAAGGGTAATCTAAGATAATTCTTGATTACATTTGGTATATATCTGAATTATTTTTATAACGAGAAACATAATTTAAACTATATGGAATGAGTTAGGATCCATATCCATGGTTTAAGGGTATCTAGAATAAAGGGATGATGATTAAAGCAAGAAATAACCTAACCATTAATAAGCTGAGATTGTTCTTGAAACTATTATCTCAAGTATTTCTAATCTAAAGGTAATTGTGTGTGTTTGCTAGACGCTGCCAATTATCAGTATATCTGTATCCCGCTACTCTGCTTCCCAAGTGGGAGCTGTTGGAAAATGGTAGTCGGTTCAGTAAGTTATACGTTAGAAATACCTAAGCCTATTGGGGGCACACGCGTTAAACACATAGAGTATGTTTTACTTCACGACAATATTTAAATAATCATTATTCATCATTGATTGTTTAATAAAGTATAACTAATATTTAAAATATAAACTTGAGGGACAAAAACGAACAAAACCCAAACTCGAGGGGTGGCTTTATGTGGCTGGCTCCCCTAAAGGGTCTTTAGGGGTGTTTGGTTCGTTTATGGGTAAAGAGAAAGGGGGAGAATGAATCTTTGGTTTTCTTGTCCTACAAGAATTGGGATAGGGTTGGAAGCCTATATATACCCCCACCCTATGCCTCATTCTTCATTGAATTCACTCAACAAAATCCCTAAAACCTAAAACCTGTTTTGGTTTCTCTCTCACTCCCAAATCGGTAAACTGATTCACCCTTTTAGGGTTTTTGGTTTTTCCTCCCCTCCACCGAATTCAAACCAAAACCCTTTAGGGTTTTCGGTTTCTCACATCCTCACTTGGTGCTCAATTCGTGTCTCTCCTAGCTTGACAAGACATAAACCCGTATTAGGGTTTATTCGGTTTTCGGTTCAAAAACCCTAACCGATTTAGGGGTGTTTGATTTTCGGTTAAACCCTAACCGATTTAGGGTTTCACTTGGTTTATTGTTTTCGATTACAAGAATCTCACAATGTGCGTTTGGTAATTGGTATACACGTGGTGTTTGGATCGTGAAGGAAGACTAGCAATCAACTCATATTCGTTGACGTATTTGTGTGAGCAACCGTAGAGGCAATAATTTAACTGCTACTTGTTTCAAGATCAAGATCAAGTGGTAAGTAATTATTTACTTTTAATAATTATTTATTTTATTAAGTGTTAACTCTATGTGCTAAAACTAGATCCATTCCGCTGCGTACTCATAGCTAAACTGGTTACCTAGTATGTTAAATCTCAACAGTGGCATCACGAGTCAACTCATTTTGGCATTAGGGTTACACTTTTGATTATATCTTGTCTTAATTTGTACACGCCTAGATTTAATTCATATACTTGATCTGATGCGCTTAAGATTTTATTTATTGTTTTCTTGCAAATATGGCAAAGATTATACAAATCCTTGCCATAATTAAATACAATTAGTAGATCTAGATCTTGAAAACAAGGATTGCTAATATTGTAAAAAGGAATAAAATTAAACTGTTAATTTAGTAAGATATGTTTCTTTTTATAATAGATTACACTATATATATAAAAGATCTTGATTTTATTTATGATAACTAAAATCTTTTATTTTTGGAAACTAGATCTTTTACATATTTAGTCTAATTGTGTTTTACCTTTCCGGCCATAAGACCTACTCAATCACTCTTGTGATGAATGGGGCGATCTAGACACATTGATGAAAACCTAGTGAGGGTCTTATGGTTCTCCAATTGGAAAAGACTAGTTAGAGAACTCGAATTTTACATGTTTACTTGTTAATTTAATGTCATCTTATGTATTTGTCTTATGCATAATTTACTTTTTTACTCGTTTACACGCCTAAATTGTATGCAATATGGACTAATACCCAGTGAAAGATGATATTAAAACTAGTCTATTAATTACACGTTTAAATACTTGTTCATAGTGACCTATTATTTGTTTCGTGCAAAATTTGATTTTGAGAAAATTAATGAGACTTTAATCTATGAAACTTGATTTCAAGAATAATTAAAAACTGGACGTTATGGATTATTGGGAAGTACGGCTCATCCACTAGAACAAACTATAAGAGAAGTTTAAGGCGGAAGTGGTCAACATTCCTAAAGAACTCAGGTTTTTAATACGCTTCGCACTGACATGATTCTTCGCTTCTTTGTGGGTTCAATTGGAGTTACCGTGAACCAATGCATCACTACAATGTCAACTATAAAGGTTTTTAAAATTAGTGCTACAAAGTTGTTTTGCATGCCTCTTTGTACACGCTTTTAACACATTTATGTGCATATCCCTTTTGAAAATTTTAAGTCAATGCCATTTAACAAGAACACATGCATTTGGTTTAGCCTCTCTGGTCAGACCTCAAAGTCATTCCAAATCACATGGCAATTACGGTTCACTGGTCAGACCTCTAACTATTTTTGCACGTTCTTGCTTGGTGGACTTAAATCGGGTAGTCCTGGTCAGACCTCGTGCTCGAGGCATAAGATGAGAACTAAACATGCTCTTGACATTATTACCTGTTTACTAATGTCTAGACCGGTCTCATAAATATAAGAGTTGCATAAAATTCAATTAACGTTCGTCGCTTATCTCTTGCCCTACTTGTTTTCGTATTGGTCAGACCTTTGTTACCAAGTGGGAGGTCAAGTTAGGTCTTATTCTTAATTAGTAAATTAATTGGGTAGTTGATTCTATTAAGAATTTAATTATCAAAAATACTAATAAAATTGAACTTTTTCTAAATTGTAGATGACTACCACCGTAGTAAACAATTCACTATTTAGGTCGTTGTTTGAAAAACAAAAATTGAATGGAAACAACTTCATGGAATGGTATCGCAATCTTAGGATTGTGCTCTCTACTGAAGACAAGCTACCATTCCTAGAACAGCCAATACCTGCTCTGCCAGTTCCTCCTCAGGGACAAGCAAATCCTCCTGATGTCATAACCACGCATCAAGCTTGGGTTAAGGTTTAGAAGGAAATTGTTGGGCTTGTGCTTTTGATCATGGACCCAGAGATCCAAAAGACTATGGAACACCTTAGTGCATATGATATGCTCAATGAACTGAAAACGTTGTATGTACAACAGGCAGACCAGGAGCTTCTTCAAACCGTACGAGAATTCCACGCGTGCAAACAAAAAGAAGGGCAGACTGTTAGCTTTTACGTTTTAAAAATGAAGAGCTATATAGACAACTTGAAGCGTCTTGGCCATGCTATGACTCGAAACTTATCTGTCAGCCTTATCTTGGTTTTACAAAATTCAGCTTATAATTTCCGGTTTGAATGTCTAACTCAAAACACTTTTTTCTTCGATGCAGAGAACTGTGGTCTGTGTATTAATCCCTTCCATTTAGACTTAGAGTAATGGGACTGAACCACTTGATCGGTCGTCCCATGTGGCATATGGGGAACGCGTCCCCTCCCATTACTTGACCAGCGAACGAACGCGTCCCACATTTCATTCGGTCGTGTGTGAGACCGAACAATTGAAAGAATTTAAAACAAAAACTAGCTGCTGGTTTCGGTTAGAATTTTAAAAAAAAAATTAACCCTCTTTATTCACTATAAAAACCCTCCCATTTTTATTTGTAACGTTTAATTATTAATGTAATGTTTTTTTTTTTTTTTTTAAAAGTGGTCGGTCGCTTGTGCGGTCACCATTACGGGTGTTTGGTCTGTGTGTTGTCTAGGAGAGAGAAAACTGAGTTTGCGCTGAGGTGACGGTCGCCTGTGCGGTCACCACTACACTTAGTCTTATAGTGCAGGCGTGCAGGATAATACATGACTTGATCGGTGTTTGTGATCTTAAATCATGAAGCCAAGGTACAATCAAAACACCCTTTTTCCGTATTTGCTCTGTTGCTATTTTCCTCATTTATGCTTTACATATTGGTTTAAATGCGCTTTGAAACCATATTTTATTTATTCAAATGGGTAAACATAAAAAATTTAGTTAAAAATGTAACTTTATACACAGCGGGTCAAAAGGGCAAACTTTAAATATTATGGTTACAAAAATATAGGTTTTCAATAAAACATTTTTGTTCCGATAGTTACTAAAGTTAGCCTATATTAATATGTTACTAATATAGCTGATTAATACAATAATTTGAAGGAAAATGGAACAAGAAATGTCAATGGGTTTACTTGGCGTTACTAATATAGCTGATTTAATACAATAATTTGAAGGAAATGGAAAATGGGTTTACTTGACTCAAACCATTTTGACCCATTACTTACTACTTGCTTAAAGTTGAGAGCTTTCAACCGAGCAGCACATGGGCGCACACTAGCATCCACAAAGGGTACTACTATTGGTACCACCCCTGGCCCACAAAAAAGTATCAAAAAGGTACTTTTGATTCCTTTTATACCCCTTTTTTACAGTGCAACGCAGTTTTTTATCAGTTTCTGTTCCGTAAATTTTGACAGTTTCAAACTTTTGACCTGTTAAACTTTATATTTTTCGTTCTGTTTTTTCCATGTCACAGTTTTATAACATATACAAAATTATTAAAAAAAAAAAAAAAAGGAAAAACCAGGGTGGGTACAAACGGCTTTTCAGGGGGTACAAATAACATGAGCCATCCACAAACTTCATTTGTACTTTTACCGTGGTGGGAAGTCTTGAAATTTTCAGAATATGTTTGGCCAAGAGATTATATTGTGGATAGAAAAAGTCCTAGATATTTATCCTTTGGATTGTGTTGTTACTTTTGTATCAATGTCTTTGTTTAGTATTTTTTATTAATATACTAGTTGGTTACCCGCGCATAGCGGCGGCAATAAAAAATTTACTAACTCAACTTTTTACGTAATTTCCTACCCGCTTAGTAATTTCGTTTCACAAATGTATGTGTTCGTTGGGGTTTCCCGTAACTTTCCCGCAACACCATATTAACATCATCATTCTCGCATGTAAAAAGACAACACTCTCTCCGAAAGTATATAGTTTTAACGTATCAAGTTTATATTTAATTAAGATTAAAGTTGTAAAAAAATATAAATCAACATAAAATAAACCCATTAAAATGTAAAAAAAATTATAAAAATATATCAAAATGGATGTTGAATTAAAGAGCATAAATTTTTTAAAAATATGGTGAAATTAGATCAAAATAAAATTAAATAGATAAAAAGATATTTCAATTTCAAAATATATGTTATTTTTGAATCAAAAGGTGACACATGTCACTTTATGATGTGATTCCAAAAAGTGAGATGGATGGTCAAGATTGCACCTCCTTATCTTAATTTTTAATGGGTCCCACATTATAAATGTTTTATATAGTAGTATAGATATGGTGTCAGCGCGGTCTCGTTTTGAAGATGTCATTTTTCTTATGAGAAAGTCAAAGCATTCGTCTTTTGGAGTCAAAAATCGTTTTATGCAATTTTAATGGTTCACTCTTTTACTGTAATTTTTTGTAAATTTTGTTTTTCCAATAATACACAGGGTCATGGAACAAACGTGCAGTCTATATGCTGGGGTGCTTCTGGTGAACATTTGGTATCGGTAAGCGAGGACTTTATAAAAGTGTGGAGAATGGATTCGGGGCGAAAAGCAAACTGCATACGGCAATTAAATGTTACCGGGAAAACATTTTTTTGTGGAACTTTCCATCCTTGCTATCCATCTTTACTCATAATCAGCTGCCACGAGGTACAATACACACCCTTAATAATTGCATCAAATTTGTGGAAACAAGGTAGTTTTCGAAAAGTGCTCGGGATGGTTTAGTTGACCTACAAACACTATTTTGTTCATTATTTAAGGTTTCCTATGAAATGCTAGTTTTTTAATCTATATAAACAAAAATGTACCATTTTATACCCTGTCTAGGAGAGCCATTTTTATAGGAGTGTCTATGCCACTTCTAAATTCTGATTTAATTAATATTTTAACTGCTCCTAAATGGACGCAACTAATTTTATTTTTGACACTAGAATTTATTTTTGATAAACTCTTGTTTATTTCATCCTTAGTGATTAAGGGTAAGTAAACAGCTCCTGAGGCTTCAGAAATGTCAACATGCATTTCTTTAGAGTTAACAAAATAATAAATTTCGTTTTTTCGTCTTAACAGAGGATTTAAAATTCCTAATGTCTTAGGGATTTTGAAAGCTTGTTCTTTGTTTAACAAAAGTTTCTGTTTTGAAATTTTGTTTAAAAGGTCTTGTCTTATCATAAGACTGACATCAAATCCATATCGGGTTTCCGAGAAGGTAATTTGATGGTTTTCATCATCTTCTTGAGAAGAATGATCAGGATTATTTGTTATAGAGCTCATTGTTCAAGGCTCTGATACCAATAAAATTGAGTCCAGAAAGGATTGTATCCTTGGAATTGCAAGAGGAAATCTTGCTTATTCTAGATTTATGTTTACTGTTTACCCTCAATATGGATTAAGTTTAGACACTAAAGACCTAGATCAGACACTTGCCTTTGTACATGAGTTTGAAAGATCAGACCTTATGAAACCAGGCAACAAGGTGTTTAGCATCACCTATTTAGTCGCATATGCTTTGACATCCAGTCATCACAGCATAGACTACAAAGAGAAAGAGTATATCGAAATCGATGACCTCTTTAATGAAATAGGTAGTGTTGAAGGTAGCAAATTTGCTACTATAAAACCTATTGATGAAACATGGGCAATTGACATTGCTAAAAATAAAAAACTAATTGGTCAAAAACCACCAACTCAGGTTAAAAGAAATAAACTCCACATTGGAGAAACACCTCATATTGGAGAAGCATCTTCTTCAAATATAAGTAAAAGCATGAGAATAATGTCTCAAAACATAGATTCTCTAAAAGAAGATTTACACAAAATCCTTCACGGATGAGTTGTTCAAAATCTTTAACTGTGCCTTACCCGCACATATACAAGAAAGGAAAAATCCTTAACTTTAAAAAACTAGATGAAGGAATTGATCCAACTTCTAGAAAATACGTTTTTAGCACTGCTAATCCTAGCGTTGCTAACGTTATAAACTCAACTAACAATATTAATCAAATTGTTGGAAGAAATTGGATAGGAATCTCCAAACTTCTATCTTACTTTGGGCTTAGTAAAGATCAAAGTGAAAAATCCTCGAAATCTAAGGTTTCTACGTTCAACAAATTTTGGTATCAACTCCAAAAGGACATAGAAATTGACTTGAGTAAATACATTAAGTTACTCAAAGATTTAAATGCTAAAGTCGACAGACTCGAAGCATCTATAAATAATCTTGAGAACTTCAACATAGAACCTCAAGTAACCAAGAGCGAAATTCATAATTTCACTACTGCTCTTAGCAAAATTCAAGATCAACTCAATCGAGTTATTGGTGAATAAATGGCTAGCATTCAAACCGTGAGTACTGACCTTCTTGAAATAAAACAAAGTCAGTCAAAGATTATTGATTTACTTGAAAAAATTATCAATAAAAACGGCATTGAGCAGGCCTCTGCAAAAGTAATCACTGACATAAGTGAATTAATAAACAATAATGACAAAGAAATTTTAAGTCAATTAAAAAATATGCCTAAAGAGCCTAAAGCTACCATTAGCTATAAAGGTTTAACTAGGTTTTCACCACCCAACTTAGGATCCTCGGAACCAAAAATGGAAAGCTTAAAGAATAAGCAAGCGCTAAAAAACCCATTTAGCAAACCAAAAGAAAAACAAGAAATGTTTTCCTTTAAAACAAAAGAATGAGTGTTTCCTCTCATCTTGAAGAATTTTTCTTCAATAACATAGATGATTGTGACCAACATCTCATAAAACTCTTGTCATACGAAGATGATGAATGCGAACAACAATTTAAAGCAAACCCTAAAGACTTTGAAAAATATCTTCCAAAACAATTTTTCAATACTATAACAGATCACCAAATGGAAGAACCTGAAACTGAGTCCGACTCAGACGAAAGACTACCATTCAAAACTGAAAAAATAAACAATGTAAAATCTGAATATAGAAAAGGAGAGTCCTCCAAAAATAAATCTAGGAACTATGAATTCAGAATGCCTATGCATAAAGGAATTCCAAATAAAAACAGCTCTTCTTCAGGAGCTATAAACATACTCAATCTAGATTGTATTTCTGACTTAACGGAAAGAAAAAGAATCCTTGAAAAATGGTCTACTGAAATATCCCTTATATTACAGACCAATCAAGACGATTTTCAAACTGCCAAATCAGTTTTAACTCTAATCGAGCATAAAACAGAAGGCAATATCCAAAGTCTTGTAAAACAAGCACAATGGAACGAAGATCTTCATGGAATAGACTTCTTCGACTCCGTGATAGATATCCTATATACTATGTTTGTAGGAATCGACTACCATGGTAACAAAGATTTAGAAATAATCAAAGAACAAGAGCAAGCTAGGAGAAATCTAACTAGAGTGCAACTCGTAAATATTTGTAGTCTTGATGAATACACATGTGTTTATGAGAAAAATATATACAAAATTCCATTAAGCGAACATCTTCAATGGATTGAAGCTTATCTTATGAAAATACCAATCATAAGTGAACAAACTATTCAGAGATGGAAAAACGAAGGAAACGTCATCTCAAAAAATAGTCTTGCTTTTGCAACAAGATTAGCAAAAGAAGAAATTACAAAAATCTGCGATACCAGATATAAGCAGAAAAAGCTTAAATCAAAGCGGAAACGTGGTGGTGATGCCCTAAGCCAAAAAGAAAGAAGTAAGCCGCTACGAGTTTGAGCCTTAGTTATTACTATAGGGTTAAACCTTCCTAAGCAGATTTTGAATGCTCAATCGGAAGCCAAATAAAGAAGAGAACTTCATCAACGAAGATTTGCATGGCATGATTAATAAGCTAGAACCACGTGCTGACAGAACGTTATGTTTGAACAATCGAAGTTGGATTCCGTGTTTTGGTGACCTGAGAGCTTTATATTTATAAATGAATCCATAAGTCAAAGTATTCCATTATCCTGATCAGATAGATGTACATGACCTTAATAAAGAAGCTGTATTGTGGCCCTAACATGAAAGCAAAAATTGCCACGTTTATGTCCAGCAAGTGTTTACGGTGCTAAAGTTAAGATATAGTATCAGAAACCGTCTGGTTTGTTGGTTCAACCAGAGATCCCACGATGGAAATAGGAAAATATAACAATGGACTTTGTCACTAAGTTGCCAAAGACGGCAGCCGGTCAAGACACGATTTGGGTAATCGTTGATCGTCTTACTAAGCCTGCTCATTTCTTACCTATGCGAGAAGATGACACGTTAGAGAAGTTGACGAGACAATACTTGAAGGAAGTAGTCTCAAGGATGGGTTTTTGGTTTTTTTTTCCTCTAAAGTGCAGGTTTCGGATTCATCTCTGATCTGTGATGGGAGATTACTTTACATTTTTGGATAGCTCCCTTAATAAAAGCATTCGGTTACTCGATTGGATATGAGTACAACTTGACCATCTAGAGACCATATGTCAGAGTGAGGAGACAATTACAGACGTTGGAGACATGTTAAGCTGCTTGTGTACCGACTTAAGAATAAGGTTGCGATATAAACAACTTACCATGGTGAGAATTTTTGTTTACAACAGTTACCGTACCAGCTTTATGGTACTCCGTTTGATTTGTTGTATGGGCGCAAGTGTCAATTCACTATCTGATGGGCTAAAATAGGATGATAGTCAGTTCACTGCCAAGGATTATCCACAAGACAACGAGAAAAATAGTTCAAATCAAGGAACGTATCAAGCGCCCGGATCGTTAGAAGAGCTATGCCAATGTTAAGACGAAAACCTCTATGAGTTTCAAGTAGGTGATAAGGTCATGTTGAATGTATCGCATGGAAAGGGGTGCTTCGTTTTGGAAAGCGGAGTGAAAGTTGATTAGAGTTCATTGCTCTTAAAGTAAGAACCGTTGCTTATCGACTTAACCTAGAGCAGTTGAGTAGGAGTTCATGTACATTGTCACATCTCAAATTAAAGAAAATGCATGGCTGAGGAAACCGCCTTGCTAACCGTTGGATGAAATCAAATTGACGACAAATTGCACTTATGAAGACTGTCGAGATCATGGAATGTGAGGTCAAGCGTCTGAGCAGAGTCGTATTCCAATTGTCAAAAAGTACGCTAAAACATTGGAGGGGTCGAGTCACTGGGAGCGTTGAAAGACAAATTGCAAAAGATGTTACCTCTCATCTTATTTCCCAAGTTCTACACCGGTGGCAGATACCACGTCATGATGCTTTGGGGACAAAGCTCTTCTAACGGGGAAAGAATGTGACACCCCGAGAATTTCCGTTCAATAATTTAGCCGTTTTCGTTTAGCAATTTGAATTTTTGAAGTTTCATTTAATATTTACGTGTAACCGGGAAGTATTCCCGCTTTTATCTGAGAACCGTCTCCGGGAGCGAACCGGGATGCCAAACGTTGTAGTATTTTGGCAATAGCCACGTTTTTTACCATTTGTTTTTATGACAATATTTAATTTTTCTTAATTTTCGGTGATACCCATTATTCGTTTTCGTTAACTTGCCGTTAATTCGTGGTTTAATTATAAACATGAGCATATACATGTAAGGACTTGGAAATTAAGTACAAGTGGGGAAGCACTAGCAATATATAAAAAATGGAGAGAATCATTTGGTCCCCCTCCACGCGTCTTGTTCGTCCCAAACAACACCACATGCACCCTTGGGACAAGTTTGAATTCAAAACAGGAATGACAAGCCTTAATCACATTGATTTTTATATACGTGAATATGATTGGTTGAGATCAAATTGGTCCTCTTTCCCTTGTCTTTTGTACACGACACACACACACAAACACACTCTAGTGTGTGAAGCAACTTAGTTATATACCATATTTCAAGTTTCTTATTTCTCTTAACAACACACTTTGTATTGAGCTTTTCATTTTCTCTCTTGCTTACCCTAACTCACGGGCACAAACACAAACACATACAAAACCATACATTTACTTTCAATCATTTACACTCGAAGACAAGTTGAAGGTTTGACCATCTAAGATCATTCGGGTATAAAATAAACAACGTTTGGGTTGTTCTTGATCTTTGTTCATCTCTAAAAATCATTTTTCTTTGTAAGTCTTCAAATCCTCAAATAACTTGTACTTTTCTACTCTTCTTGATGCATAAACCTTTGTTGTACAACTTGTTTTGTAAAAAGAATGATTTTGAAACTACATAAACCTTAAAAAGGTATACATATGGTTCGAATTTATAAAAAGGAACATAAGAAAATCATAGTTATGCGATCATGGTTATTTTCATGTAATAATATTTGTACTATTGAGCTTATTGTATTCGGCTTATATATAAGAGCTTATTTGAGAGCTTGTTTGAGTATTTTGAGCTTATTTTAGCATATACATATACACGAATAAATAGGAAAACATAAAGAAATATTTTCTTAAGCTTATTTCTTGTAACTTAAATTTAATGTGCTTATTTCTAGCTTATTTTTGGAAGGGTAAAACATTAAGCTTATTTGACTTAACCAATAAGCCCAAATAAGACTTAATGGGCCTACAAGCCTACGTCACCCATAACATAAACCCACAGCCCAAGCTTATTCATAAGCTTATAGGTTCGGCTTATTTTGTCTTGGCTTATTATGAGCTTGTGGTAGTGTATTGTTGAACCTAGAACTCGCTTGTTATCTTCTTAGTATATCGGACTTATTTATTTCGTACTTCAGCATATTAAAGGCTTAGTGGGCCTAAAAGCCCAATAAGAGTTTTAGCGACTCGTGGATTTGTTTTTAGATGGAAAACGATGGTATAGAGTTGTAAATTGTAAATTGTGATTTGGAAGTAGTTTAAAATTAGTTTTTGATAAAGTCTATGACTTTGGAAAATGAGTAAACACTAACGGGTCATGCTGAAATTTTGTAAAAATCTTATACTTAGAAATTATTTAGAAAACATAAATAATAAAATGTTTTAACTAAATTTCTTAACGATTTAAAAATGACAAATTATAATGACAAGTTTATTTATATGTTAATAATAATATAATATTATATTTATATAATTAATATAATATTATATACGTACTTACCTACAACTTAAGACTTTCCTTAAAAACCGATCACTAATGTCTTAATACACAAATAACGTTTACAAAAAAAAATGAGTAATAAACGTGCATGCATCAATCACATTCGTTAACTTTTCAAGACTGAATCGAAACCCGTATTCTTCTAGGTCATACCCGTGTACCACCGTTCGTTCCGAGTGACCTTACTTTTGACGTATACTCTTTACCTTATCATCAAGGTGAGTTCATAGCCCTGCACTTTTACTTGTTTTGAATAAATGCTTTATAACTTTGGGTTGAGAAACATTGCTTGTTTTTTAAATCAGACACAAGTACTTTCATGAGAATTTTTCCCTGTTTACGTGTTGCCTAAGTAACGCTAGACCTCCTATTGCCCAAATCTATCATGAACTGTTAATCTCTTGACCGGAGGACCGGTTGAGGGAGCGCGAGTGAATAAATAGATCTATTAGGACTAATTATCCCAATCCGGGTAAGTCGCACTTACTACCACAGGTCGCCCGATGAAACGGATATATGTCATGTTGAATTTCGGATAGGAAATCTTAGGTTGGATTTCCTCTAGGGCAATGCAACCTATAGCTATACGAAAGCTATGTCTCAGAATTAGCATCGGTGTCATGAGCTTAGTGCAACGTAAATATCTTTTATGTGAAATTGTATTTGTTATAACTGTCGCATGCCTGTAAAATCTTGTGGTCTACTATTACTTCAAATTAAACCTATGAATTCACTCAACTTTATGTTGATCGTTTTAAGCATGTTTTTCTTAGGTGCTTAGCTTGGAAGATGTTGCCTTATCTTAAATACAGTTGTTAAACTTATTAAAGCTTTCGCATTTTAACTTTTAAATCTTTTAAATTTGATTAATGTAAACTTATTATTATTTTAAATTTATGCAACGGTGTTTATTTTTAAAACGTACCCTTAGAGGTCGTTATTTATGCTTTGTACTTGAGATATCCAGGAACATCACGCCTTCGGACACGTATTTCGTCTAGGGCCCGTTTGGAGGTGTGACAGATTGGTATCAAGAGCCAAGGTTATAGAGAACCATGTAGTATAAACTAGGTCTGGACTATAACCAGTATGTGATCCTACGTGATTATGTACCTTACGTATGTATACATACTACGTAGATAATATATATGTATTAAATACTAAGTATATCTAATATTACTATAAGTATTTCTCATTTCATCTCATCATGCCGTACTCGATGACCCGCGCATTCATTCGTTCATTTTGCATTCATCCAGTTACCCATTCACCCGATCATATGTTGCATCATGCATGGTTGATATAAAGATGATTTATATAAACTTTGCTTGTGCAGGTCATGGCTATTTCAGTTATCTCAGTTTCTTCGGATTCATTCGAGGATAGCGTAAGGACACCTGCTGGACGAGTTATCTTGTTTGGTACTATCCATACCACTATTCCCGACACCACACCAGTGATTACTCCACCCACTACTCAGACTGACACTACAGTGATACCCACAGAGACACCTATCATAGCACCTACTATACCACTATCCCCAGATTATACACCAGCATCTCCTAATTACTCACCTGCATCTGATTCAGAGTCTGATCCATCTGAGGATCCATCATCAGACCATATACCACTATTACCACCTATCTCACCATTTTTATCATCGACTGACAACACCACAGAGAGTGATACACCAGATACACCACCATCACCTACCCATGGTACACCTTTCACTGAGATTACCTCTTCTACCCAAAGATCACCTATCATACCTCGTCATCGAGTTATGATTCTAGCACCTCGACAGCCTATTCCTCATGGTCGACCATACCGCTACCATCTTAATGGGCCGGTACACATGATGACTGCGAGGAAGAGGGTTAGACTGTTACCTGTTCAGCAACTTGCTGTGAGGCATTCTGTCAATCATTCTTCATCAGATTATTTTTCTTCAGATGATTCAGCTCAAGATTCTTCTTCAGATTCATCATCAGAGGCATCATTAGATTTTCATTCAAATGCTTCATCTGATTCTTCTTCGAGACACTCATTATCAGATCATTCTTCTCCAGATTTATCAAGTACTTCTGCGAGGCCATCTCGCAAGAGACGTAGGTCTCCTATGACATCTGCATTACCACCTGTAGTCGGAGCTCTATCTCCTATCCGAGCTGATTTGATACCATTACCTAAGAGGATTAGGGGTCCTGAGTCAGTAACGGATTTATAGGGTTGTTCAAAGGAAAGTTTTGAGCCATACGTACCTAAAGAGGTTGGTTTAGGAGTTGACGTTGAGGATGAGAGTTCTGAGCAGTCTAGGTCTAGAGGGACTGATATAGAGGTGGATGATGATGTTGAGAGGAGTGATGGGATGGATATTGACCCCGTTGAGGCAGTTATCGAGGCGTGTTTTGATTTTGCTGATATTATTAGAACTAGTGGAGTTGATGTTTGGGTTGAGGCTGTGACCGTTCCTCGGGATGATGTTAAGACGGGTACGAGAGACCCGATTATAGTTAGTGATGATGGAGATACACCTCCAGTGGTACCAGAGGAAATCCCTGAGCCTGCTCAGGAGGGAGCAGCAGGGGGTACGTATGAGACTTTAGGGAGCCTAGTGCAGAGGTTCCATGATCATACGCAGGCTATCCCAGTCCATCATATACAGGTTATTGAGGGCGTCCAGAGGGAGCAGGGACATATGATTATTAGGGTTAAGTCGACAGTCACTGCTTTGACTGAGAGGGTTGCTGAGTTGGAGAGGGATAACAGGAGGCTCAGAGGCACCGCGAGTGTTGAGAGTTAGAGAGTTGACCGACTCGAGCACGACATGTCACGTATGCAAAGAGTTGGCAGATTTGAGGCGTATGCTAGGAAGCACATGGGCTACCATCCTTAGATATGTTCATCAGTGTTGTAGTACTAAGCAGTAGCGTTTAGTGATAACCGTAGTGTTAGAAACTCGTATTTTCTGTATTTTGAAACCAATGTGATGTAATCACTAATGTTTGATGATATGAAGTTGGTATTTATCTATGATATGATGTCATGATTTGGTTTACTTATGCTTTTATGTCATGCATTATGGGGTTCCTATGAATATATTTCGATCATGTATTTCCTATGTAAATTAACTGTAAATTTATTTATCACCGTTAGTGATCTCGCATCACCTAGAAATCTCATCGAGTGTTACGTTGTTATGTTGTAGGAAGATGCCTAACACACGATCCGGAGCATCCATGACTCATGAGGAGGTTGAAGAATTGGTTACTCGCCGAGTAGCTGAAGAGATGGAGGCTCGTGAAGCCGCAAGGACGCTTGAACCCCTAAATGAGAATGGGGACGAACAAGAAGGTGAGAATGGAGGAAATGGGAATGGAGAAAACGGAAATGGAAATAGAAATGGGAATCATGGTATGAACTATGGAGGTTTCATGCCAGTGGCTAGAGAGTGCACTTTCTAAGACTTCTTAAAGTGCAAGCCACTTAATTTCTTAGGAACCGAAGGCGTTGTCGGATTGACCCGCTGGTTTGAGAAAATGGAGACTGTGTTCAACATCAGTAATTGCCCATCGAAGTAACAAGTGAAATATGCTACATGCACACTACAAGACAGTGCTTTGACTTGGTGGAACTCTCATAAAAGGACAATTGGTGTTGATGCTGCATATGCCATGAAATGGGTTGGACTTATGAAGTTGATGACTGAGGTGTATTGTCCAAGGAACGAGATTCAGAAGATGGAGACTAAATTGTGGAATCTGATCGTGAAAGGAAACGACTTGACTGCTTATACTCAAAGGTTTCAGGAGTTGATTTTGTTGTGTACTAGAATGGTCCCTAAAGAAGAGGACATAGTGGAGAGGTTTATTGGAGGATTACCGAACAACATTCAAGGAAATGTGATCGTCGCGAATCCGGCTAGACTCCAAGATGCCATACGCATTGCTAACCAATTGATGGACAAGAAGCTCCAGGGTTATGCTGCAAGGAGTGTTGAGAATAAAAGGAGGATAGAAAGTAACCCAAGGGATAACCATAGATAACAACCACCATTTAAGAGGAAAAATGTTAGTGGGCAGAATGTGGCTAGAGGTTACACGGCTAGGAACAATGAGAAGAGAGGGTATGCCGGACCTCACCTACTCTGCAACAAGTGAAGATACCACCATGTAGGGCCATGTACAGTGAAGTGTAATAATTGTAAGAGAGTTGGTCACCAGACAAGACATTGCAGATCTGTAACTATGGTACCAAACACGCAAAGAGCCCCACTTAGGAATCAGCAAGGTGTTATTTGCTATGAGTGTGGGAGACTAGGACATGTGAAGAGAGAATGTCCAAAGTTAAGAAACCGGAACCATGGGAACCGAGTTGGGAACAAGACTGGAAACCATACTGGAGGTAACGAAGCTACAACAAGGGCTTACGCCATTGGTGGAGGAGTAACAAACCCTGATTCCAATGTTGTCACGGGTACGTTTCTTCTCAATAACTGTTATGCTTCTATGTTATTCGATTCGGGAGCCGATAGAAGTTTTATGTCGTCTACCTTTAGGGCTTTGCTTGATGTTGCACTGATAAGTGCTTAATTACACATATCTTTTACCTCTAAAAACGAGCTTAAATGACCAAAAACAGACAAAAACTGCCAAATATATGTTTGTTTTGCATTTGTATTGTGCAGGAAGTGGATATCATCAAAAAGACA